>ML824953.1:8441-58770 GCA_009831015.1 Picea engelmannii
GAAGTGTAGAAACCACAATTACAAAGAAGTACAAAAGAACGTGCTGAACTAAAAACTGTCAAGAGGAGCAAGTTGAAATAGGTGGGTAGCCACCAATATCCACTTGGATCACTATCTTTCTCCAGTATTCTCTAGAGATATTGCAACCCCAAACTTGACATCCATATAATATAACTAGAGTGACGAGAATGTGAAAGAGACATTTTTCTTATCTCAAAGCCAAAAGTATGATGATTTACAATTGTTTTCAAGCCCATAATAAACTTTCCACCCCCCATTTATCATTTTCTCAACATTATGGTTCCAATTGATCTTGTGGTGAATATGGAATCCAAGATGTTTGTATGAAGGCATTTCCTCCAAGCTGTTATTGACATATATAAAAGTATTGTAAGTGATATTTTTGGATTTAATTATCATAACCTTTGTTTTGTCAATGTTCACAATCATGCCTATACTAGAGCAAAAATCCTAGTATGAACATGACTATAAACAATGAAAAAACAAAAACATATATAGATAATGAAATTATAATAATATAATGTTATATGTGGTGGTATATATTTGAAGATAAAATCTTTACAATGTTGAAAGAAAAATAAAACCTTTGTTTAAGTAGAAAGATTTAAAAATATAATATTATTGAATTTAATTAATCTGTAATATAATTTACATATCTGATTTTGATGATAAAAGTTATTATTTCATCTCCAACAAAATGAGTAAAGTTATTATTTCATCTTCAACAAAATGCACAAAAATATTTATACGATGGTAACTTTGGAGGTAACTTCCCTCTTACTATATTATTGCAGGAAGATTCTTTTGAAAAGGACAAAAGGATGTATATTTATGTGAGTCCGTTGAATGTGGAAAAGTAATTATTAGGGATAATGATTCCAACAATTTCCAATGCTTGAAAGAGAAAAACGGCTTCTACTAGATGATAAATTTGATTTGTCGTTTAAGTTTAAATATAAATATGACATATTTTTTCATCACAAATATGAATTACCACATGAATTACCACCATTTTAGATAATGAAATAAATTTGATTTGTCGTTTAAGTTTAAATATAAATATGACATATTTGCTCATCACAAATATGAATTACCACCATTTTAGATAATGAAAGATTATAAACAATTTTATCTTTTTAATCATTTTTTATTAAAATAATGTTTTATTTTTATTTTTATTTTATAAAAGTATGGTAATTCAAGTTTTATATATGGGATTAAGGTAAGTTTTTTGAAAAAGACACATTATTTATCTGTTAAAGTTTTAGTGTTTATATCTTAGTTTCATGTATGGGGTTAAGATAAGTTACTTGAAAAAAGCGCATCACTCTTCTGTTAAAGCTTCAATGATGACTAGTATGGAATATTGGTTTTCTTTTAGATACAAATATATGATAAATCTACTTTTTTGGTCTTCTGGTACAACCTTAAACTTAGTCCTTAAACCGAGTCTTATTTGTTAAGAACTCATCTTCCTCGAACATAAGACCCAAAGAAATTTGGTGGGAATAGAAGTTTACCCTTTATAAACCGTCAATAAATTATTACAATCAACCAATTTGTTTTCCATTGAATAATACAAAGATACATCAAAATCTTAAAATGATATTAATAAAAACTAAATGAATAACCTTAAATATTGTAAACTTTTTCTTATTTAAACTTTGTCTTAATACAGCTTGAGTGGACCACCTAATGGTCTGGAACATATGTTTTCTCATGAGAGGTCACAAGCTCAAATCGAGAGGGGGGTAGGGTATGTATACATCCGTAGATTTTACCAGTCAAATCGTTGGGCGAACAAGGGAGTCTCACACATCAATTTGATTCAAATCGTTGGGCGGACAAGAGGGTCTCATACACCATTTTGATTCAAATCGTTGGACGGACAAGAGGGTCTCATACACCAATTTAATTCAAATTGTTGAGAAAACAAAAAAGTTTCATACACCAATTTAATGTCTGACTTAATCATAACCTTAAAAATAGATTATTATTATTATTATATATAAATATAACTTAACTTTTTCTTATTTAAATATATATAATACAACTTTTAATATGAAAAAAAAATCAAAATAGTATAATACACTATACTAGTGAATATATTAATTGACTATATTAGTGAATATATTAATTAATTTACTAGTGAATATATTAATTGACTTTATAAAAGACACAAAGTACATGACTTTGTCTTATCGATTGTATGATAGGTATAAGTACAAAGTTATTCAGCGTCTCCTCCTCATATGGATCCAACTCATAAATTTTCTGACGGAGTAGTGATATATTGATTGACTTTATCCATAAGTACAAAGATTTGTCTTCTTAACTATATAATAGGTATAAGTACAAAGCTTTGTTTTTTAAGCTTTATTATTGGTGGGAATGCACCATGATGTATGGTCTAGCATTTTACAATATATACAAAACAAAAATTTCGGCAAAACGTAAGGCTAATATTAAGGGAGAATATTAAGGGGGAGAAGTAGGCATGTCTCACAATTTTTACTATTGTTTTTAAGTTTTTATAATTATATTAGATGTAAGTAAAATACATTATTTAACAAGTTTTAAGTAAAATATAAATATAGATTTTGATTTATATGTATGTCTATAATAGTAATTCAATTTGATTTGTTTAATAAATTTGTATGATGCTTATATTTATATATGTGTTTTCTAAATAGAGGTTAAACTTTTATAATGAGGTTTGGGTTTACATCTTTACCAAAGACAACAAATTTCATCGACTAAACTTGAAAGAAAATAATTAAATAATATCAAATTATTTTAAAAATATCAAATTCTTCTATCCTTAAAGTTCCAGTTCAGCCTATTATCAATAACGACAACCCACTTCTATAAATAAATAACATTAATACTAAAATTATATTTATATAAAAATTAAAAAAAAAAAACAGGGACACAAAATTCTTAGGATGCATGACCCATGACAACGTTGTATGTGCAATCTTGCAATAACAATCCATTATAAAAATTCACATTAACAACTTGAAAAGGATGTCTCTTCTACCTAACTTAAAAATTGAGTAAATAAGTTTTCAATGGGCATCTTACACTCTTTCACAATATAATAAAGAAATTATAATGAGTCCTTCTCGAATTTTGGGTACAAGGGAGGCTCAACCACATGGGGAGAAATGAAGCCCCAAGAGTCATCACCTTTTCCACGATAGTCAACCCTAATCAAGGATGGGTACTTATATGGATACATTTATATATATACAAGTGTGTTTATACTTAAATGTAACAAAATCAATAAGCTTTTTCCTTCTATTGTTGATGTTCTTTGATTTCAACAAAGATAATCATTTTAAATATACATATGATTTTCACAAAACAAGTGATGCATGGTCGGGTTGGAATGTGAATAAATGCATAGGGATGGGGGAATAAGTAGTGGAGGCAAATGGAAACTGCAACGAACACGTGGAGAGTAGTATGAAGTACAAGTGGTATCCATGCAAAAAATAACACGTAGATCCTAGAGCAATTGTGGCATTGAAACCATTTAGTTTTTGAAAGTATCTTCATTATAATTATATTGTGTTTTGCATAATCCATCTTGCTTTTATTTTTACCAGTAGTACACCAGACAGAGTCTAATTTGCCATGTTCTAAATTTCCGCTCCTACCTTGCATGTTTTATCTCTTCAATGTATTTATGAAATTCATTCATAATGATTTATGTATACTTCCAACTGGTTAGAGTTAAGTACAATTTTCATAGTCACTTCTTTAAATAAATCATTTGGCTTCTGTGTCTCTATATGTGTTAGGATAAATAAAGTTATATGCGGTGGAAAAGAAACAAAATTATTATTTTTTTGAATCCTATGCATTCTTATAGATGTGGTACTCCTCTATAAGTTTTTCCTGTGGCGTGTATAGTTCAAATGTGGGACTTAGAGAATATCCGTCGCAATGACTTGAAGCAATACAAAACGATAGAAAATGTTTTTTTTGTTTTTTGAAATAAAGGTTCATGGAAAATAGGACCAGGAATCACACACATTAAACATTCAAATTAAATAAACACAATCTCTTGACATTCAACATAGTTGAAGATAAAAAAAATTGAGCACATAAAAATAAAAGAAGATGATCGGCATGCACAAAGAGAACTAATTTTGCATTTCGGAAAAAGTAGTTTTCTTTGAAATATATCAAAAAATAATATTGTCTGTTACATATTCCTGGAAATTTAAATGCTTTTGTCATATAGACTGGGATTGGGGCTCTCGCGGACCATAAAAGAAATAAGTACAAGAAATTGGACCATAGAAAGAAGAAGTGGGTGATGGTAGAGAGCAAGACTTGAAAAGAAGAAATTGGAAGTTATCAGTCTTTGGTTAGACATTTCTATTTAAAGAGGTGGAATAGTTGGATTGATAAACAAAGCAGGATGTAATCAATATAGACTTACACTAATGGTATATATCTCCCCCTTTTCTATTTGTTTGTTGATGCCTTTTTATTGTTGTCGTCGACGACTACTGGAGTCGTGCCAACTGCCTGTTGCTTTTCGTCGGTGAGCTTGTCAATTGCCCTTTGGAGCCATTCTTCAATGTAGCCTCTCATGGGGGCCACGTTGATATCATCCCAGAATTTTATGTTGAAAAGATCATTTTTTAATTCCCTTAGATCGATAGAAAGATTACGCAGAGCCTGATCAATTTCTTCATTTTGTACTGAATAATCCACTAGCTAGTTGTCCACGTCATCTTCACCATATTCAAGGATGATGTAAAAAATTTCTAAAGACAACCCTTTAAAAATATCAACTTGTTCATCGAAGGCTTGCTTGGTTAAGGACAAGGAGTTGACGATTAAGTTGGGGTCTTGGACCTCGTTGGTACTTCCGGCTAAGTCTATTTCGGTCAGCTTTCTGAATAATTATTCTTTCTTTGATATGGCTTGTTCACATGATTGGACAATGAGATGCGGGGTCTTCACTTTCTCTTTCCAGCATGCATTTGATTGAGTGATTCGGTTTGGGGAGGGGAGATCTTCTTGTCTTCTTCTCATATTTGTCATGTTGTTGACATGGATGCCAAAAGGGATGATCATCTCTATATAGAAACATTCTTCATTTTTTAAATCCGCCTGCAAATGTTCGTGCAAAGCATGTGCCCTCGTTCCAAGGGAAGCCATACTTTGTGATGTTTCCCAGGCCTAAGTAATCAACTCCATTCTTTTCTTGATATTCTTCTCCACATAGCCTCGACACGATGCGAGAAGGCTAGAGGATCCTTTAACTTGCCTACAGGGTGGCAGGCATGGTTATTGCTAAAGGACTAGCAAGCAATAGGATAGGATAGAAATCAAACCTTCCTCCAATTCCTTGAGTCGGTCCTTCAGTCTGGCATTCTCGACCTCAATGCCTCCAATGGAATCATTAAGAGCATCTTTGGTTGCTTGGTAAAGTCGGGAGATTTGGGACGACTGCATGTTCCTAAGGTTAATCTCTGAACGAGCTTTCCCTTTCTTAGTTCTTACATCTCTCTTTTTAATAATTAAATTTTTAGACTCATTGTAAAAAACAATGCTCTGGAATACAAAGGATTCATCTTCATAAAAAAATTTAGTCTTAACTATTTCCATTGGGGGACTATGTTGGATCGCGTCCCTTGGCTGATCAACGTTGCGGAATACACTATCCAGATCATTCTCAAGTTCTATGTCTTCACTTTCAATTTCAGGCTCTTATGCTTGCCCTACAACGTTTTTTCTCTTCTTCCTCATGGAAAGCTTGTGAGAACTATCAATTTTATCATGAGGAGGGTTCTTATCTCCTCCTCTGTTTGAAGAAATCTGGGTTGCTTTCTTACCAGGGTGGGCCGTTGGAGTGATGCTCCGAGATGTCGTACTCTTGGGAGTGGTAGCTGGGGATTGAACACTCTTCTCACCGGGGCCTTTTCCCTGTTGTTTGTACAATTTAGTGGTGCTTTGTAATGTCTCTAGGTCACCAGCGTAAGAAGCAGGAGTGTTGTCGTCATTGTCTCTGTCTTCGTTCAGGCGTGTCTGGATAAAAGAATTGTTGAAACCAACTGCTAGTAAATCTTATAAAATAATCTCGTTAGGGTCGAACCCTCTTAGCTTTTCAACATATCTTAGGTTCAAGTTGTTGAAATGGCTTGCGAATTCGTCAATTTTGTTGACGTTCCTGAACACGAAGTCCCCGACTTTCCAAGGCAGAGGAATGAACTGCTTTTTTCTCTTCTCATGGAATAAATGCGACCAGTATTTGTATTGCCTTGCTATTTATGTAACAAACATTATGTCTATAATGTGACATGGAAGGAAAGCAGGATTTTCCCTGGAGCCAAAAATCATTATCACATTGTAATTCTCCATTTGTTCAAGTGTCCCCTTCCTGTCCAAAAACTTGGTTGCATGGTCAGACATGTAGGGAACATCCTTTCCTAACAATAAATCTTTGAAAAATAAGACAAAGTCATTAAAAACCTCACAAAAACAATGGGAGGCCTTTTGCCTCCATAAGGCCTGGTACCAGAAGGTTACTAGGTCGAATTCACAGTTTACCTTCTTGGACACAGACAGTTTTGGAAACAGACAACAATGTGCTATCGCGAAAACCAAGTAGGATGACATATATAATTTCTTCTCCTCTTTGAATCGTGACAATTGGGAACAAATTTCCATGGAAATTAGCTTCCCCCAATAAAAAATGGCTTGTTCCTTGACTATGAAATACAAAATATAAAGAATCACGTGGGAAATACTTGATGTGGATTCTTGTCCCGTTATCCTTTTAAACAACCAGGCAATTTCCCGGAATAGTTTTCTAAATGAACTAACCTGCAAGCTTGTGATATCTTCAGGAATTGGCGTTGAGTCTTCCAGGAACTCGGGCAAGAGGTCCAACCTGTTATCATGTTTTTTTAGGAACTGCTTGCAATCTTCTCCTCTGAAGGTCAATGTTGGCTCTGACACTCTTAACATCTTGCGGAAGACCTAAGGTGACAAAGAAACAAGAGAGTGGTCCCATAGTGGAATAATTCTTTGGCCTAAAATGTATCTCTCGACACACCAAGAGACCACCTCCTTACAGTCAAAAACTTCAGGGACACAACCTGCACGAGAAATTCCAAAGGTCCAAATTACTTTGTTCTGGGCGGAAGGGGATGAGTAGTAAGAGTATGCCCTGGACCACTGGAAGTTCTGGTCCTCACACCCAAAGATGTTCACTATATCTCCATAGAACTGATGTCGAGCTAGTACCATAAGTTTACGAGAACGTTCATTTGCTCCAAATGATGCTTGAAATGAACAGTTGGAGGGGATAATATAACCCTCCGCAAATGTTGGTCCAATGCGTGTGAATGAGAGATCTCCTCGAGCCTTTCGCTCATTAATAACAATCTCTATGGTTGTTACATGACGAGTTGTTAGCATTAAAGCTTAGTAATTGCATACTTAGAAGTGCGAAGGTGGTGGGTACGATGAAGAGCAATTAAGGATTGGAGGTTTCGTGAACCTACCAACCCAACAACCCGCGAAAGACATTCCATGATGTTTGAAATGAACATTCAGAAGGGATAATATAACCCTCCACAAATCTTGGTTTAATGCGTATTAATGGGAGATCTCCTCGAGCCTTTCGCTCATCAATGACAATCTTTACGGTTCTTGCATGATGAGTTGTTAGCATTAAAGCTTACCAATTACATATTTAGAAACAAGTGCGAAGGTGGAAAGGACAGGGAAGAGAAATGAAGGAATGGATAAGTATGAAAAACGGTCGGACGAGCTTCAAAATAGGGTTACAAGGGATACTCGGGAGAGGTGAGGGCCCGACGGTCAAATTGTATGTCTCGAAAATTTTGAGTGCAAAACGCGTAAAACGAAAGAGTGATGGGGCAGTCCAGCGGTTAGTTTGTATATCACGGAATTTCGGGTGTTGTTTGCAGGTCGCAGAACAATGGAAGCACAATCTTGAGCCATCCTGTCCGGAAACTTGTAATCGAAAAAGTGGGTAAGTATGGAATAGGGAAACGATCAGTCGGACTAGTTTTCGCTAATATATTGAAATTTTTAATAGATATCCCATTACCTGGAAAGATCTTTTTTGCATGTTTCTGGACAAGTTGTGTAGGGATAGTCAACATGATTGTCTCCTCGAGGATTTTACTCATTAATGACAATCTTTACAGTTGTTGCATGGTGAACTGTTAGCATTAAACCTCAGTTATAGCATACTTGGAAAGAAGTGCGAAGGTGGAAGGCACATGAAATAATGATTAGGAATTGGAGATTTCGTGAACCTGCTAATCCGACTATCCGCGAAAGAGATTCCAAGAAATGGCCAAGTATGGAAAGAAGACGGACGAGTTTCAAAATAGGGTGACAAGGGTTCCCCAGGAGACGCGAGGCCCCGACGGTCAAATTGTATGTCTCATAACTTTTGAGTGCAAAATGTGTAACACGAAAGAGGGGATGATGTGGGAGTCCTGTAGTCAATTTGTATATCCCAGAAGTTTGGGTGTTGTTTGTAGGTCACAGAACAATGGAAGTGCAATCTAGAGCCCACTTGCCTGGGATTTCGCGATCGAAAAAGTGGCTAGGTATGGAATGGGGAAGCGGTTGGTCATAGTCGCGATATAAAAGCATGAGTGAAAATGTGAACCCGTGAGTCCGCCAACCCACGCAGTTAGACATTTTCAGAAAAATGACTAAGTAACCAGAAAGTGAAAGTAGAGGGGAAAAGAAATGGGAATTTGGTTAAGTATAGAAGAGGGAAAAGAAGGGCTAATATATTGAAATTTGTAATAGATACCCCATTACATGGAAAAATATTTTCTGCATGTTTTTGGACAAGTTGTATAGGGATAGTTAGTGTGATTGTCTCCTCGAGCCTTTTACTCATTAATGACAATCTTTACAGTTGTTGCATGATGAGTTGTTAGCGTTAAACCTCAATTATTGCATACTTGGAAAGAAGTGCAAAGGTGGCGGGCACATGAAATATCGATTAGGACTTCGATATTTCATGAACCCGCAAACCCAATGATTCACGAAAGAGATTCCAAGAAATGGCTAAGTATGGAAAGCGATCGAACGGGCTTCAAAATAGGGTGACAAGGGTTCCCCAGGAGATGTGAAGCCCCGACGGTCAAATTGTATGCCTCAGAACTTTTGAGTGCAAAATGTGTAACATGAAAGAGTGGATGATGTGGGAGTCCGAGAGTCAATTTGTATATTGCGGAAGTCTGGGTGTTGTTTGTAGGTCAAAGAATAATGGGAGTGCAATCTAGAGCCCACCTTCCTGGGAATCCACGATAAAAAAAAGTGGCTAGGTATGGAATGGGGAAGCAATCGATTGGAATCGTGATATAAAAGCATGAGTGCAAATGTGAACCCATGAGTCTGCCAACCTGCGCAGTTAGACATTTTTGGAAAAACGACTAAGTAACTAGAAAGAGAAAGTAGAGGGGAAAAAGAAAGGGGAATTTGGTGAAATATAGAAGAGGGAAAAGAAGGGCATAAAAGAGAGTGGGAAAATAGAAAAGAAGAGGGCAATTTTCGTAAGCGAGAATTGGTCTCAAACAAGCCCCATTGTTGGAAAATCATCATTTTCTAGTCCAATATTTTATCCACTTACTCGTTTTCTATTTTGCTTGTACCATTAAAAAGGGTGTGAGTAAATGCTTCGCTGAAGATTTGTTTTTATTGCAACTTGTGGTAGTAATTGTGTTCTTAATACATTGTTCAATGCCTTGAAATATTATTTTAAGTATTAAACTTCTTGCATGATGAGTTGTTAGCATTAAAGCTTAATAATTGCATCTCTAGAAACAAACTTATTGTATTGTCAACTTGACCGTAAGTATCACAATGACGAACTTGAATTTTAATATTGTGGTTGATTTCATAGTCCCATTTGACTTCAACTACCATATATAATTTTTTTTTCAAAATATTTGCGAAGAAGAAATTTGGTAATTTCATGAATAAAGTAAAAGTGCTCAAATAGAGGCCAGGGGATGGTCAACTAATAAAATGTTTCCTTTTGGAGTAAAGGAATCAAGGAAGCGAAATGGAAATAAGAGATCATTTTCTCAGCAAGGTTGAGATGAAAACAAAACTTCTTGGGTAGGGCCCCAACTCCCACATCATGAATTAGTGTTGCTATGTTCTATTTGCATTACGAATAGAATTGAATGTTGGTTTGAAACTGTCTGAAATTCATTTATGTTTCCATAGAAGCCTCATGTGACCGACACAATGCATTGTCATATAAATTTTCAATGCTCCATATTAGATCAAATTACTCGAGTCAATACAATATTTAAGAATTACAAGACCATCGAACCATGCAAATGGGAAGAGGTGTTAAATCCAACAAAGGAGCACCAACCAAGATTCCAAGGAATTTTTTTTAATAGTAAATCTAAAAAAAAGAAAGTGGGCAATATATATTTATCCATAGACATTGGATTGAGTTCTTTGCACTGAAGCATTGAACATATTTGTCATATATACAGGTACAGGAGTTACAAAAAAAAAGAGACATGCATACAATTCTGTGTTGTTCATCTAGGGCGACAACATGCAGGAGCCATCGATAAGCTCTCGAACATGCATACAAAACTGATTATCATGCTTTTTTAGGAACTCCTTACTCCTCGAAAGGTCAATGTTGGCTGTCGCAATCTCAATATCTTGAGGAAGACTTGAGGTGACAAAGAAACAAGAGAGTGGTTCCACAGTGGAATAATTATTTGGCTTGAAACAGGTCAACAACACTCCTGCTCCTAACACTGGCGACCTAGAGACATTTCAAAGCACCATTGAATTGTACAAATAACAGGGAAAAGGCCCCGGTGAGAAGAGTCTCCAATCCCCGACAACCATTGCCAAGAGTACGACATCCCGCAACATCGCTCCAACAACTCACCCTAGTAAGAAAGCAACCCAAAATTCTTCAAACGCATGAGGAGATAAGAACCCTCCTCATGGTAAAATTGATAGTTCTTACAAGATTCCCGTGAGGAAGAAGAGAAAAAATGTTGTAGGGAAAGCGGAAGAGACCGAAATTGAAAGTGAGGACACACCAAGAGACCACCTCCTTATAGTCAAAGACTTCAGGGACACAGCCTGCATGAGCAATTCAAGAGGTCCAAATTACTTTGTTATGCGCGGAAGGGGACCAAGAGATCCCCTCCTTATAGGCAAAGAATTCTGGTACACATGCTGCACGAGCAATTCCAGAGGTCCAAATTACTCTGTTCTGGGTGGAAGAGAATGAGTAGTATGAATATGCCTTGCACCACTGGGAATATCCAGAGAACATGAGAGTGGTCTCGCAATTGAATCATTCTTTGGCTTGAAATATATCTCTAGGCACGCACCAAGAGACCATTTCCTTACAATCAAAGACTTCAGGGACACATGCTGCACCAAGGACAAATCCAAACCCAATCCAAAACCCTAAAAAATGAAAGGAAAGGATACATCTCTGAGGGCGAGGACCGTCATCCGAGCCGAGAGACTCAAACTCTCAAGCTGCAAAGTGGTTATTGCATTCAACGTCAATTTATTTTTTGAAACCCCTTCGTTTGGTCTTGTCAGGTCCGCCATCGCCGAGCTGGGAAGTGCCCCCCATTATGGTGTATTTCAATTTGGGCGTAGGAGTAGGAACAAAATCTGCATTTCCATCATCCATTGTCGTATCATCGTCCATCAAATCATCTTCTTCCGGCTCGAAATCAATCGCAACAACCTCTGCGTTGGCCATCAACGCAGGGGGGCGGGTTGTCTGAAAAGTGGGGGGGGTGGCCTTGGAATTCTTTGGCTTGAAATATATCTCTCGGTGCACCAAGGGACCATCTCCTTCTTTGCTTCTAGATGGGAGGATATGAGTAGTAAGAATATGCCCTGGACCACTAGAAGTTCTGGTCATTATGCCTGAAGGTGTTTACTGTATCTAGACAGAACTATTGTCGAACTGCTACCATAAGTTAACGAGAATGTTCGTTTTCTCCAGATGATATTTGAAATGAACATTCAAAAGGGATAATATAACCCTTCGCAAATATTCATTGAATGCGTATCAATGGGAGATCTCCTCGAGCCTTTCGCTGATCAATGACAATTTCTACGGTTCCTGCATAATGAGTTGTCACCATTAAATCTTACTAATTGCATACTTAGAAAAAAGTATGAAGGTGGGGGTGATGACGAATAAAGATTAAGGATTGGAGATTTCGGGAAGTCGCCAACCGAATGACGCGCGAAAGAGATTCCATGATGCTTGAAATGAACACTCGGAAGAGATAATACAACCTTTTGCAAATCTTGGTTTAATTTGTATTAATGATAGATCTCCTCCATCCTTTCAGACATTAATGACAATCTTAACAGTTCTTGCAGGATGAGTTATTAGCATTAAATCTTAATAATTGCATGTCTAGAAAGAAGTGCGAAGGTGGCAGGGATGGCGAAGAGCGATTAAGCATTGGACATTTTGTGAACCTTCCGACCCACGAAAGAGATTCCAAGAAATGGCCAAGTATGGAAAGTGGTTGGTCGGGCTTCAAAACAGGGTCACAAGTTATACTCAGGAGACGTGAGCGCCCGATGGTCAAATTGTGTGTCTCCGAAATTTTGACTGCAAAATGTGTAACACAGAACAAGGCATGATGACGGACTTCGACGGTCAATTTGTATATCACGGAACTTCAGGTGTTGTTTGTAGGTCATAGAACAATGGAAGTGCAATGCTGAGAAAGCCTGGCCGGGAACTGGCGATGGAAATAGTGGCCAAGTATGGAATGGGGAAGAGGTTGGTCAGACGCGTTATATAAAAGCATGAGACATATTCAGAAAAATGACTAAGTAACTAGAAAGGGAAAGTAAAAGAGAAAAAGAAAGGGGAATTTGGTTGTCAATTTGTAGATTGGGGAAGTTCGGGTGTTGTTTGCAGGAGACAGAACAATGGAAACACAATGTTGAGCCCGCCTACACGGGAACCTGTGATCCAAAAAGTTGTTGAATATGGAACGGGGCAACATTTGGTCGGACTCATGATATCAAAGCATCAATGGAAATTTGAACACGTGAATCTGCCAACCATCGCACCTAGACATTTTCCGAAAAATGACTAAGTAACCAGAAAGGGAAAGCAGAGGGAAAAAAGAAAGGTGAGGGAAATTTTTGCAAGCGAGAATTGGTGTTAACAAAGCCCCATTGATGGTCTTAACAGTAACTATGAAGTGCATTAATCATGTGAACATGCTCTTCAATCAAGGAATATAGAAAGTGAGTCATGCTTATACTTTCCAGGATGTGTTTGCATAAGAGAAGCATCAAAAAGCTATAGGAAAATCAATTTTGGGATGTTCAAGTAAAATTATTGTATTGTCAACTTCACCATAAGTACAACAACGACGAATTTGAATTTGAATTTTCTATGGTTGATATCATAGTTCCATTGGACTTCACATAGCATATACCCTTTTATTTCAAAATATTTCTGAAGATGAATTTTGGTAATTTCATCGATCAAGTAAAAGTGTTAAAATGAGCTACATATTACATTTGCTTCACATAGCTTACATTAAAAGGCAAAGAAGGTCTTATATATTCTTTAAGATCATAGAAAAACCACTAAGATCCCGAATGTATCATCCAACCATAATTCATAAACTGGGCCCATGAGAACCTTGAACTACAACACGAAAGCACATGAACAAAAGTTTGCCAAACACAAGATAGGACAAAACCAACGAAGATTGGGCATTGTATCCCATCTATAACCAAATCCCCAAATGGGCACCAAGAAAATTTTCAATTACTATATTACCATGAAGCAAGATCACTATGAACATTTTCTTCTGATAGTACTATGAACCAACATCATGTTGACCTGACAATGTTCTAACATTACCAGATCTGGAAAAGAGTGTCAACATTTAACTTAATGGAGTTTGATTTATTCACAGTTGGATACTTTGTATGAGGTTTGTCCTCATGCTTCTCATTCCTGGACTGAACAATCTTATGTGCTTCCAGTTCAATTTTCCATGGAACTACAAAACTGTATTCATATCCTCATTGGTTAGCATGGACATATACACATGGGATTGTTTCGTTTCTTGCCAACACTTGATATGATTTATTTTTTTTGGTTTAGTCGATATGCAGTATGACATTGTCCTCATTTAATGTAAATTTGCTATGGATCTGAAAGTCATGTAGCATGTAGAGACTGTTTGCCTTTTTTTCGTAGGTATACTTCATATGGAAATTCTGCTAACCCAGAAAGCACATCTTGTAACAGAGGTTGTCTAATTGTACAATGTACGATTGTGTTGTTGACGGTTCAGATCACACTGTTGAGGCAATGTCTATATATATAAGGGAATTTTTTACTGCATCATAGACAATCAATTGTACCATCATTTATGAAAGCAGAGGTAGAAGTAGGAGAGTTGCATTTGGCACATACAGGCTCGAAGGGGGTCGAGTACGCATTCACTGCAACCAAAACACCCTCAACCTGCGCACGTGAGCATAGTAGTTAATATATTGAACAATATAATATAGCACAACAAAAAAACTGCAGAAAATTGGGCAAGGCACTTTTTATGAACAAAGTGTGGATGGAATTGTAGATGTATATGCACAACAGTTGTCGAGCTAGTTAGTTTCTTGAGATCCTGTACTATGTCTATTCGCAATTTTGTTATAAATGTTGCTTGGGTTGTGCGAAAGATCCTTTCTTTAAAATCTCTTTTCTTTGTTATATTTTTGAAGAGCATAAGTGGAAATTTCCCTCTATGCAATTGTTGTTCCATTGAGGAAAAAAAATTTCAATAGGTGTCGAACAATTGTAGCTGCAACATGGAACAGTGTAATAGTTGTGTAACATAACTGAGATATATGAACATGTGAAAGTAAAGGACAAAACTGGATATGGAGAATGGTACCATTGCCTTGTTGTTGTCTAACTCTCCATCTTTTATATGGAGAATGTGTTGCGAGCCAAGTTTTCTCGCGAGTGTGACAACTGCACCAATGGTTCCGATTGGGTAAGTGTCTTTGCTCTATGCAAGTTGGTTGATTGTTGTGTCGGGTACGAAACAATATTTTGAACAAATCGAGGGAATTTTTTCCACAATACTTGTTTCGTTGAGCGATATAATCTGATCATAATCACCACGGTCATATACTGTTTTTGGCAATATATTAAAATTTGTAATGGATATCCCATTACCTGGCAATATCTTTTCTGCATGGTTCTGGACAAGTTGTGTAGGGATAGTAAGTGTGTCTGTCATCATGGCTTCATTGTCTATCATGTTACCATGCACAATGCATCTAGTTTTGTTTGCCTTGTCCAAGTAGGTGCTATACACGACCATTATGTCCCAGATGGACGCTTGTCCAGTTCGACGACTGTTCAAGCCTTCTATCGATAATATATTGGGTGTTATAAGTTTAGACTTGGTGACATTTTTTGAACATAAAAAGTAATGTGAATGGTAGTCTGCATTATTTTTTTGTTTTCTTTCTTTTTTTGCATAAATGTACAAGCAGACGCACACCTTGGATGAAGTATGCAGGTCAGAGTTTTGTAACCAGACCTCTTAGTCTGCGGAACTTGCATTATGTTGGGCATTTCACTTGCGCTCATCGATACTTCTTGTGAACTGCAAAGTATGTGTTGCAGATGGAATCAACATATTTATCATGGCATAGATGAATAAATAGCTCAGGATATTTGTTTGGTAAACATATCAAGAGCACAATGTATGAATCTTTACCTTTGGCCTTGTCATTCCATTGATGTTTGCGATGATTGACTGCTCATGCCCATGTCACTTGTCCAACTTTTTCTGATGCAAGCATGTGTACATGAACATCAAAAGGACTAAATAAGCATATGCATTGTATATTGTCCATAATTGTTCTGAATGTCACATACATGCTTGAAGGGGATGGAATATGAAATAGGGTGTCAAGGGATACTCAGGAAACATGAGGACTCGACGGTCAAATTGTATGCTTAAGAAATTTTGAATGCAAAAATGTGTAACACAGAACAGGGCATGATGGGGGAGTTCGATGACCAATCTGTGTATCGCGGAACCCCCGAAGCTAGAGGCGCAATTTTGAACCCGCCAACCCCTAAACCCGTGATCGAAAAAGTGGCTAAGTATGGAATGAGGAAGTCGTTGGTCGGACTCGTGATATAGAAGCATGGGTATAAATGTGAACCTGTGAGCCCGCCAACCCGTGCACCTAGAGATTTTTGAAAAAATGACTAAGCAAAGCAACTAGAAAGCAAAAATAGAGGGGGAAAAGAAAGGGGAATTCAGTTAAGTATAGAAGAGGGAAAAAAAGGGATAATAGCAAATGGGAAAATAGAAATGGGGAGGGAAATGTTTGGAAGCGGGAAGTCTCAACAAAGGCCCATTGTTGCTAAATCATCGTTTTCTATTCCAATATTTTATCCACCTACTCGTTTTGTGTGTTTGATTTACTATCACAATTGGTATACCTTTTCGAAGATTGTACTTCAACTTCCTCTGCCGTGGGATATACAATTTCATCCTCTTGTCCAACTAAACTGTTTCTTTCAATGTAGCAATGCAAAAAATACAGTGGACATGAAGGTAAGTTGGTATGTAGAAAGAAATGTAAAAGAATAAATACAATTCTATTTATTTCAATGTAGCAGCAAAAGGAATACAATTGACATGAAGATAAGTTATTATATAGGAAGATATGTAGTAGCTACATACAATAAATTAGGTGCGAAGCAGTAGAACAAATATACAAACAATAAATGAAATACAAAACAATGGAATGTGAAATAAGAGTAGAAGCATGCACCTTTGTATCTCCTCTTCTACATTTGTGGTAAAGAGTCCTTCGTCTTCTCCAGTTATTCTATTTGTTTCAATGTGGGAACGCACAAAATACAATGAACATGAATGTAAGCTGGTATGTAAGGGAAAACAAGTAATATGTACATACAATAAATGATAATCAAATGAATAGAATAAAAGAGAGTTAGAAGCATGAACCTTTGTTTTTCTTGATCCATGGTTGTGTTTATATAGAATTTTTCTTGGCCAAAATATATTACAAGCCATAAAATATTAAGAAGTTGGATGGTAGTAGCTGAATGATTTGGTTTTGTGCAACAAAGTATCTAGATATGCTTTGAGACATGGAAATATAATTTTGTAATATCTTTGATGTATATTTCATAATTCAAGTAGAAGACAAATTGTATCGTGGTCAGACCAATCTGTGTATAAGATAAAGATGATGTATTGTGATATGGGCACATTTCACCATATATGGTCAATAAGTGCATTTTGTACATCTTTTATCTTAACCAAAAGAAAGCAAACATTGTAATTGCACATGTAGTTTTCCAATTGTTTTGTTATGGCACTATTTTGTAGCATGTCAACACCGAAGTATCCTAGAATGATAATGGTTTCATTCAGATGTAAATGGTGTAATGCATTTGAAAAAATATTCACTATGTTAGCAATGTTGGACTCAGAGCGACATAGAGATTGAATATTGCAATTTGCAATCCACGGAAGACTACTCTTGCTAACACCATCTCAACAAATTTTTCTTGTACAAGAACATTTTGCAAAGGCATGCAGGTATGGTTCAGAGTTTGGAGAAAAAAATTGGAGCAAAATTTAAGAGCAGGAGGGAAAAATATGCCAATTTTGTGCAATTTTGTTGCAGCCTAGCCACCGTTGCACCATACCTAGCCCTTCTACACCTACCTACAATTTTCTTCTACAAGAACATCTTGCAAAGGAAACAAGCTTGACATCGTATTTTTCATGCGAAAGACATGGGTTCGATTCCCATATGGGATAGGCAGGTACTCATTCCTGGGCAAGTTGGGAATATCATCGAGGGCAAGGTGCAAAGGCTGAAGAATTCTTTATTCAATTCAGGCGGTAGATTTCCACTTCGTCACATAGGACAAAGGACTGAGATTTGCAATGCTAGAATAAATGACAACTAGAGTTGTGCATACGACTTTGGCATGCACATGGTGCAGAGCCTCGGGAAAAAATTGGAGGAAAATTTAAGAGTAGGAGAAAAAGATATGCCAACCTCTATGGAAAGTCTGCAGGATAAGAACGACGAATAAATACTTAAACATTCTTACTTGCAAAATGAAAACAACGAATACAAATGAAAGTATGGTATTCAAACTTACTCGTTAATGATGAACGATAGAACCGCAGGTCCAATTGTGTGTGCATGACTTGAACCCTGCAAAGTGCAAAAAACAACTCCAACTGTCGGTGCAGGACCCCAACCTTGCAAAGTCGCAGCAAACAAAAGCAAGCAACAAGCAACAAACCAATGAGAAAGCACCAACAGGTCCAACTGTAGGTGCAAGACCTCAACCTTGCAAAGTTGAACCAAACAACAACAAGCAACAACCGACGAACCAACAAACCATCGAACAAGCAACAACTAGTGAACCAGTAAACAATATATGTATCTTCAATGATGACTAAATTTTTATTCCAAGCATAGAAGAATTCTGAAACATATGATGACCATGCGAGTGGAAATACTTAAACATTCTTACTTGCAAATTACAAACAATAAACAAAAAAGAACGAATACGAATGAAACCATGGTATCGAAACTTACTTGGCAACGATGAACGACAGAATCCTAGGTCCAATTGTGGGTGCAGGACTTGAACCCTGGAAAGTGAAAAAACATCTCCAATTGCGGGTGTAGGACCCCAAACTTGCAAATTTGAAGTAAACAAAAGCAAGAAACAAGCACCAATGGGTCCAATTGCAGGTGCAGTACCTCAACCTTGCAAAGTTGTACCAAGCAACAACAAGCAGAAACCGACGAACCAACGAACAAGAAGCAACCAGTGAACCAGTAAACAATATATGTATCTTCAATGATGACTAAATTGCATTCCAAGCATAGAAGAAGTATGAAACATATGATGGCTATGTGAGTGGCGGTAGACAACAATATTGTCCAAATTCACTGCAACATTGTATGGACAAATTCGAGGAAAAATGTATTGTGACATGCCTATTTAAGTAAACATTTAAGGTTGTCAGGCTTGTTTAAGGGCCTCACACTATGTAAACATTTAAGTTGTCAAGACTGTTTAAGGGCCTCGCCCTATTTAAACATTTAAGCTGTCAGACCTATTCAAGTACCTCAAAAAGAGTGTCAATGCTCAAAACTTTTGGTATGTAAACATTTCAATACAAATAGAAATAATAAAAACATTAAGAAAGAGCATCGATACTCAAAACTTTCGGTATGTAAACATTTCAATAATTTTTATTTTTTTTTTAAAAAGAGCGTCGAAGCTCAAAACTTTGGATATCTAAACATTTAAAACATTGGGAATAACGAAGCTGGCAATAAGACTTCAAATCTATTATCCTATAAGATGATGGCATATAAGGTTTTATTTATTATATAAAAATAATGTTTTTAGTTCTATAGTTCGAACAATAGAGATGATGCGAAAATTTATAGTCAAAGGACATATTAATATGAAGTCAATGAATTATCGATCGCTATAGTCCCTCTACGCCTTCGACAGGGACTAATAAAAGAGGACATCAATAATGTTTGTTTGTAAACAACATGATAAGGTGAGTGCATTGCACATTTACTAATTTTTAATTATATGAAGAAATAAAATGTATAAATTTTATGTCGAATAAGTTTAGTTTGTGTGGTTGTGGGATGGAGTGTTATCCTCCCCACTCAATTTTTATTCTTGTTAATTGCATGTTGAGTTCATAATGATTATATTATTGTAACGACTTCGAGCAGGCTGTTGTTCACCTGACAGAATGAAGGGAAGTACCCAAGGGAAGGGAAGTTCCCAGGGGAGCATTATTACCTGGAAAAGAGTGTTGTTACCTGGAAAATAAATAAATTAAAAGATCATTTAATTTTAATTTAAAGAACATAATAGCTGGTGCATGAAGCTCTGCAACTTTTAGGGTTTTTTCATGCTCCTGATTCCTGCCTGCCCAGACCTTCTCTGACTCCCTTGGTATGCGCTGATTGCCTCAGCCCTGCAGCTCTGGCCACCTCAGAAGAATGGGAACAGAAGGGGGGGGTGAAAGCCCCATCCTACCGTAACAGTATCGCCAACGATCCGGAGAACTCATGAGCGCGCCTACCATCCTTTGAGCCGCCATTGCACTTACGAGACCAATATATGTAGGAAGAGATGGATATAAGCAAAGAATCAAACATAGATGCCGAGTCCTTGCATCCAAAAGCAGCTCGGGTCCAGACACTCAACAAATGTATCCCCCAAGCCCTGGTTGTGCCCAGGTACGTCATCAAAACCACCAGGATGGAGAGCATATGTAGTTCATGCGAGACCATGCCCTCATAGGAAAATTCCTAGGTCTCTGGCCCTTAGAAAAGGACCTAGCTCGCTGGATCAAGGCATGGTGGAACCCTAAGGGAGACTATGAGCTCCAGCTGAGCTCCAAAGGTTTCTTTACAATAATATTCTACAACCCGGAGGACAAGGGCATGATCTTTGAAGGGGGACCATATTTCTTCAACTCAGTCGGTCTCTACCTACATTTCTGGACAAACCGCTTCTGCCCAGAAAAGGAAAACTTTGCATATGCACCAGTATGGATTCACCTCTATTCCCTACCCCAAGAGTTTTGGTTAGAGGAAATTTTACTAGGCATAGGAAATACCCTGGGTAAATATGTCAAATCTTCCGAAGCTACCAAACAAAGAAAATACACCTCTTATGCAAGGATATGTGTCTATATGAACATCTCCAAATCTATGCCAGGCACAGTTACTTTAGAATACCAAGACGAGGAATGGGCCCAAACCATAGACTATGAACACATCCCTTTCAGATGTTGAAAATGCCATGAACATGGACACCTTTTCAGAGATTTCCCTCTCAATGCCCCCCCTAAGAGGGAAGATGAAGAGAAACTAAAGGAAGGATTTAGCCAGGTTCAAAATCGAAGGAGACAAGTGCAGAAGAAGCCCACAACCAACAACGGAAAAAATAACCCAAATAATAACTCATTTGAAGCCCTTAACCACCTCCCAGAAGCAGAAGAGGTGGAAAACCCCCATAAGACCGCAGGGAAAGATCCCAACAAGCACAAGGAAGTTCAGTCGTCACAAGAGTATCAAACCCCAACAAACTAAGCCGATCCACAGACTCACCCAGTCTCAGGGAAAGAACCAAAAAGAGAGGTAGATAGAGTCATGGAAATGGATGAGTAGGACCTAGCAGAAATTGACCTAGACAGGTTAGAGGAAGCACTCAACTAGAAGGATCTCCAAACCTTACCAGAGGACCAACTCAAGAAAGTTCACAAAGTATTTCTGGATTCATCAGGAGGGGCTACATCTAGGTTGGGGATTAGCATAGACCCAAACCAAGATCCAAGAAAACACCCAGAAGAAAACAAGCGAAGGGGCAAAAAACCGGCTCATCAACTAATAAAGGAGGTGGGAAATTATATGATCAACTCAGGACAGATTCACAGGCTCTCAGAGACCTCCTTTTCCCACCCACCAAATTGTTAACTATGAAGATCCTCACCTGGAATATCAGAGGCCTAAATGGAAGATCTAAACAAATGATTCTTCGAGACTGCATCAAAATGGAAGACCTTGATATATTCATGATACAAGAAACAAAATGTGCAGGGAAAACTGTAGAAGATATCATCAAAATATGTTGGTGCAACTGCGAATCCTATCATACAGACTCAAAAGGGGATTCAAGAGGCCTGTCCATCCTATGGAATCCCGCTACAGTCATCCTTGATCAAGGCCTCTCCACTCCATGCACAATCACAATGCACTACATAGCCATTGGTTCAGACAAGGAGAAAATGATCACAAATGCCTATGGACCGCAGAACAACCAAGACAAAGACCTCTTTCTTCAAAACCTGGCTTACCTAGGTTCTTTAGCAGAAGGTAAACGATGGATAATAGGGAGCGACTTCAATAAGATTCTCATGCTGGAGGAGAAACGAGGGGGGAAAAATTGTCTGGAGTAGGACAACGCAAAATTCCAGGAACTCATAGAAAACCTCAGATTGGTAGATATTGAGAATGGCAATGGCACCTACACCAGGACCAACAAAAGATCAAGTCACCAACAAAGAGCTTGCAGGCTTGATCGCTTCCTCATCTCGGAAACTCTCCTTCTGGAATCCCCCCTAGTAGATTCCAACATCCTCTTGAAGGCAGGCTCGGACCACTGGTCGGTTCAGCTTTGGGTTGACACTATTGCTACCCCAAAGATAAAACCATTTAGATTTGATAAATTTTGGCTCTCCCATCCATATTTCTGGGAGCTAGCTTGTCACTGGTGGAGCACTATAGAAACTCAGGAAGGTATAAAAATGTATTGCTTTGAGCAAAAACTCAAATATTTCAAACAACAGGTGCGCAAACGGAACAAAGAAGTCTTTGGGAACATCTTCCAGGAAAGGAAAAAGCTGGAACGAAAACTAGAGAACCTTCAGGGACAAATCATTCATGCAGGATATACAATCACTCAGCCGCAACAGGAGAATGAACTCAAAAGGCAACTAGAAGAAATACACAAGCAGGAAGAAATCCCGTGGAGACAGAAATGACAGGTTCAATGGCTCAATGAGGGAGAAAAAAATACCAAATTATTCCACCATTCCATGATCCACAGACGCCTCATCAATCACATCACAAAGCTAAATGATTCGCAAGGCAACACCATGTTAACTCATCAAGAAATAACGCACGAGCTGACAAATTTCTACAAGGATCTACTCTTAGAACCCAATGTGGATCGTACCTCAACAATAGAGTAGGTGACCCAAAATATCCCAACTATAATCACCCAAGAACATAATAAGGCTCTCATGACACCAATAACGCAAGAGAAGTGGATCAGGCTATTCAGGAGTTACCCATAGGCAAGGCTCCAAGTCCAGATGGTTTCACAACAAACTTAATCCACTCTTGCTGGCCTATGTTAAGGGAGGAAGTGTGGCAGCTGGTGGAGGAATCTCGCAGCTCAGGCAAAGTTCTTCCAGCACTAAATACCACTTTCCTCACTCTAATTCCCAAAGAAGAAAGCGTCACAAATCCGAAGAACTTCAGACCCATAACTCTTTGCAACGTGATCTACAAAATCATTTCCAAGGTCACAACTCTAAGACTTGTTATCCCCGATTTCTAGGGATAACTAGGAGATCATGTCTCGAGGCCCACAGGTCCTGGACATGGAGTACCGATGGCAAGATTGACCTGAGCATGGCCTTGGAGGGCCCATCTTTCTTCTTCTTCACCAGATTTGTCATGTCACCAGTAGCAACTTACATCACCATCGGCTTGGACTTGCATCAGAGAAGGCTCTTGCTCCATGAGGTAATTGGTCCAGGTATCATGGTATGTGTCATGTTTGATCGTTATAACTTTCTTATATATGCAAAAGGTTCCTTACATTTCTGACGACTGCTTGGATCTTACACTAACCCACTTGACCATTGTTGGGGGGATTAACGGGATGCCCTAGCAAGCTGATATCCATGGGTTTTGGTTAGCCACCAGGGGGGATTTGAAGAACCATCGTCCGCTCCCACCATACTATCACTTTAAATCTTATATCCCATACATCCATCCCATTCCCCTAGTCCGGCCATTAGGATGACCTTTGAGGGTTACACTTTGTCCTGTGGGAAGAAGGGGCTAAAGGCCCAGGGGGTAAAAGCAGCTGGTAAAAGATAAAATCCATAGGAAATAAAACCTAGAGATGCTTCACTCAGGGATCCCCGAGAAGGTAATAAAAGGCTTCTCAATAAGAAACAAAAGGGACCCGAAGAAAAATAATAAAACAAGACCTAACCAAGAGGATGGGAGGTCTCATCATGAGCCGACCCATTATGTTCATAGGTATCTAACAGTATGACATTGCCATTATTTGGTCACCACGCCAGGGCAATGACCTTTGGTTGCATGGCCAAGGGAAAGGGGGTCTCATGACGAACCAACCTTATCATTTTTGCGAAAATACTAGTGGGTAACACTGTCAGCTCTGGTCACCACACCAAGGCAGTGTCCTCTGGTCACCACATCAAGGCAGTGTCCTCTGGTCAGACCTTGAAGTAAAAAGAAAGAAAAAGCAATAAATAAAGAATAAAGGCAATAAAGGGGCTTGGAAAAAGTGTATCCATGACGGGTACAACTCACCTCCTACAAAGGCACCCACGGACAATACTTACCCCTGGTCTTCACTATGGCTGGACATCCTTAGACCATACCACTTCATGAACATGGCTTGAATAATCTTCTATGGAAACTTCCCTCTTCTTATGGATACCAGCCCAATAGGTTGTTCTGTCTATCCCTTCAACTTTGTATAGTAGATCAGTGTAATGTATTTGATCTATTAGAGGATATGCTAGGGGTTTTATGCATGTATTTGATAAATTTAATGATGAGATATGATTGACATTGCTATGATCCCAAGGACTGATGAGCCCATGGAGCGCGAAGTTTTTGATGTGCAGGACCATACCCGGCGGACAGGTACCAGTGGATCGGTGCACATGGGGATATGATTAGCTCGGACCTCCATGGGGATGAAGAGCCCATCAAATGGTTGTTGGGATGGTAGAGACATGACAACGTTGTAATGAGCCTTTGCACAGGAAGAAAGAAGGACGTTCCACCCATGACACTTTGGCAGAGCCCGGTCTAGGGGGGATCACCCATTTTAGATGGAACATTTGCCCTTTGACAAACAGGACGTCACCCAGCAGAGCAGGACGTTATCCTAAGTGTGTGGCAGTGTGATGGAGCTATTTGGCACGTGTGGCAGCTTGGAGGAGCCCTAGAAGGGCCAATGTCTGGCTCAAGAGGGCTTGACGTCCCACCTTTTGCTCATATTATGTCCTTTTTCTGGCAATTAATGTAAAAATAGTGTAAATTTTGTAGTCAGCCTTGTCGGCTGTTTTAATGACCTATTTTTTAATTGAAAGGTCATGGATTGGTATAAATAGAGGATGTTTCTCCTCATTTTAGACATAACACAACTCACTCTCTTGTGAGAGACTATCTTTTAGCCTTTTGCTTGGTATTTTTGGTGTTGAAAGTGAGGCGCAACTCTTCTTGGAGGATTTCTCTTGGCATTTATGGTGTTTCTCTCATGGAAGGTTTACAACTAGGGTTTGATTATGCATTCTTCGTGATATGTAAGTGAATTTTTCATGCAAAACTTCTTAAGTGAATGGTTGTAGGCTTGATTTGTTACATTTTGCTATTATATTGCTATTATATTGCTGAATCTTGAAACCCTAGGTAGCAAGCACACTAGTAGGTCATTGCTATATGTCCCCATGTTTGAGAAATTGTTTTAGCCATTGATAAAGGAAGATAAAGCCTCGCCGTTGCTACACTTTCTCTCCTTTTCTGAGTTAGCGTTGAAGTTATAGGTTGAAAAGAGGAGATGTCCTAGGCCTAGTTGAGTCTACACCTAGGGTTTTCACCTTCTAGGGTTTTGAAAGCCTTGCCCTTGCAACACTTTCTCCCTTAAATCTGTATTTTGAAGCTAGCCGTTTTGCCAAGTGCATTTAGAGAAAGAGGAAGGAGCACGAGGCCTTGCTTAAGCAACACCGGAGTGAGCCTCCTTCCCTTAGGGTTTTGATTCTAGGGCCCTGTCATTGTAGCACCTTGGAACCCTACCCTCTAGTCTCTAAGCTTAAGTCCTCCTGAGAATTTTTGCCTTTACTTTGACTCCATTTACCCTAAGGCATTGGTATTTTCTCCAACGTTGAGATTGTAGTGTTCAAAATCATCTTTGAAAACTTTATTCTTGAAACCCTAGCTAACCCTAACACTACTAACCTAGGCTGACGTCATACTTGATGCAACAACCTTTCTAACTAGCAAAAAATCAATTAATGATGACGTCAAGCATTTATTGAGCTATTGTTGAGTGAAAATACTGTTGGCTTGGTCATTATTATAGACATTAATGAATTGGTGATCTTGCATAGGCTATTTAGTAGAACGTTGACCTCATTTTGTCTATTATATTGCTTATTAAATGAAATCAGATAATTAAGAAGTACTAACCCTTTGAATTATAACCTGTAAATATACATATTATGTTGTTATTGTCTTGTTCCGGGCAGGTGTTCTCAACAGGGACTTCACTTCTTTATTGGCTGATTAGCTGGATTATCTAATACTGGTGGTAACCTGAGAGGAGGGAAAACCTTAAACTCTTGACCTTGCATTCTTTGCCTCTTCAAAACCCCAGGTTACTGGGGACGTCTCCCCTAGGATAACCTCCCTAAATAGAAAGAACCTCCCCATTGTGGTGACATTGGGTGGGGAAGGTTCCTGTTTTGCCAGTTTGACCCTTATCCTTTAGCCATTTGACCTAAACTACAAACTATGCGATAACATTTTGGCGTCGTTGCCGGGGAACACTGAGTCAATCTTCCTCAATGACAAATCCTTTGGTAAGCCTTGCCTCAAAGAATTTTCTCTTACAAGCTTACTTGGCGACTCCACTAAGGCTTTATTCCCCTATTCTTTGATAGTTTTAGGAAAACTATCTGGCGACTCCACAAACCAAAAGGAGGTTCAATGACCCTCCTCTAGCTTTCATAAGGAAGCCTCCTGCTAATTCACCTGTTGTCAAGTCACTTTTTGGAAAGAGACTTCCTTTAAACATGTCTACTTCTCAGACCGGTACCACAAACCCAGTCAACAATCAGAGACAATGGTCATCTACTTTGTTCAAACCATTAGACATGTCAACCCTACCTGGTTACCCTAGGCAAATGCGACCCAAATATGAGAAGTGGTTGCCTAAGTTTACCGACACTGATGCTACTAGTTCCGAAGACCATATGAGTAACTTCTGGGCATTTTTTCAGCTTCACCCCATTAGTGATGATGCTGAGGACTTGGTCATGAAGTTATTCTCTGCTACCCTTTATGATGCCACAAGACGTTGGTATCTTGGCCTGCCTGATGGAAGCATCAAAACCATGGATAGACTCGAACAAATCTTCCTCAGAAGGTGGAGTATCAAAGAAGACCTGAACATGTTGCTCACCCGACTAAATGGCCTTGCTAGGCGTGAAAATGAATCCATTCGGGAATTTCATACCAGGTTCGAAGCATTACTCCAACGAATCCCCCCAAGCCACCATACGAAAGATGATTATCTTGTTCACATCTATACTAGATCTTTTAGTGGCCAATTAGGGTATCTTCTTAGAGACAAAGATCCTCAGTCCATTCAAGAAGCCCAAGAGCTTGCAACCAAGATTGAGCCCTTTGTCAACCCCGGGGCGAAAATAGACACCAAGCAGAAAGTGGTACACAACGCTGAGCCTACTTCGGACCTCTGCACTAGTATTAGTAAGCTACAAGATTCAATGGATAGCATCATGAAGAATTAAGAAGAAATGATGAACCAGATTGTGAGACTTGAGAAGTCCCAGACCCAGGCACCTAGACCTCCATTCAAAGGGCCATTCAGAAAGGGAACCAAACTTACAAACCAAAGATTGAAATTGAAGTCCCTAATACTTTGGCCCCTACAAATGTAGTCGATGAAAATCCCTGGTGCCTGGAATGCAATGAAGCACATTGGGAGAATGAATGTCCTTACAACACCAGCGAGCAACAAGTCAACAATCTTGACTGCTTTTCAACTTTCCCTCAGATAAACATCACTGATATAGAACATCAACAAGCCCTGAAGGAAGCAGCCAGAGCAACAAGATTAGCAATAATTAACAACTTGGACCAAGAATCACGAGAAAAGATAAAAAAGCAAGAAGTCCATGTATACCGGAGAAAGAACCCGAAGCAACCTGCAAATGATTAGTCAAAATCTCCTGAGGTTTCTCCTCTCAAGACACCCAAAGCTGATAAAATTGCCCTTGATTTTGATTTTGAAGGAGCTTTGTCGAAGATGCATGTGAATGTTCCTCTAAAAGAAGCA
Organism: Picea engelmannii; assembly: GCA_009831015.1. Taxonomy (NCBI): domain Eukaryota; kingdom Viridiplantae; phylum Streptophyta; class Pinopsida; order Pinales; family Pinaceae; genus Picea; species Picea engelmannii. The sequence continues at coordinate 36,529 of ML824953.1, forward strand.
TTTAAGATCCCTTCTATTAAAGAACGCTTCAATAACTTCTTTTCGGGAACGATTGAGCCTATGGACCCCCCGATTATGCTGCAAGCCGATCATTTCAGGATCCAATACGGTGAAAATCCACCTTTCTTCATGACTCTTATGATGAACAATAAATACCTCAACAATTGCATGCTGGATACAGGAGCTGGTGCAAACATGATGTCTCTTAAAGTCATGCAACAGATGGGCCTGAAGGTAACCAGGCCTTACAGAAATGTGTGTGGATTTGAATCCAAAGCAATACCCACACATGGTGTTGTTGAAAATGTCGAAGTACAGTTCAAATAATTCTCCGAGAAGACCGTTCACATAGACATTATAGTCGTTGATGTCCCAAATGTGTGGGGAATGCTGTTGTCTAGGAATTTTAGTGCAATTATAGGTGGGTCCCTTGAGATGGATCTCACCTTTTTGCGGTTGCCTTTGAAAGATGGAACAACTGGACAATTACTCAATATGCCAATAACTAGAACCCATGTACAAGATGTTGTTCCTTCTGTAAATGAAGCGTAGAAAGATGTGATACAAAATCTTTAAGAGTATTCTCCAGAAGATATGCCATTTGCTACAGAAGAAGACTTTGACCAGATTGAGTGGCCCAAGAAAGAGGAATATCAACAACTCCTAGATCAGTTTCAAAACAAAGAAGTAGGGATGGTGAAGATACTAAAAAGACCAAAGGATGAAGAAAACGTGCAGATACATCCGTCCCAACAGGAGGCCTTTACATCAAAATCCCACCCACACCCCTCAGTACAGTACACCAGGGTTGTTCAAGGAAGAACCAAACACAAGATCTGAAAATACAAGGAAGGGGAGTTGGTATGGACGTGGGATACTCAGAAAGGAGAGCCTACTAATGTAAAGGGAAGTACACAATCATGGCTCGGACCTTTCAAGGTTGGAATGGAATCAGTGGATAACTCATATTACTTGTCCACCTTGGAAGGAAGAAGGCGCCCATTACCCATCAGCGGACGCCTCCTCAAACCCCACCAAGGTGGTGGGACATGACTATACAGGTAAGTATGAGTAAGTAGGCATTTCCGTGTATTATACCATCTGCATTTATTGTTTGTTTCATCATATGCATCTTGATTGTCTTATTCCATATGTATACATGTTATATTTTGCGGGGTGGCAATACCACCCCACCTTTTGTTGCTAATGTTTCTTTTCAAGTGTGAGCAGGTCTGCAGGTTTATGCCAGAGATGCTAAGGTTCTCATGCGCTCTACGGTCAGCACATGTCCCCGAGTTGGAGCCAGATGTTATCCCCGATTTCTAGGGATAACTAGGAGATCATGTATCGAGGCCCACATGTCCTAGACATGGAGTACAGAGAGCAGGATTGGCCTGAGCATGGCCTTGGAGGGCCCATCTTACTTCTTCTTCGCCAGATTTGTCTTGTCATCAACAACAACTTCCATCACCATTGGCTTGGACTTGCATCAGAGAAGGCTCTTGCTCCATGAGGTAATTGGTCCAGGTATCATGGTATGTGTCATGTTTGATCATTATAACTTTCTTATATATGTATCAGGTTCCTTACATTTCTGACGATTGCTTGGATCTTACACTAACCCACTTGACCATTGTTGGGGGGATTAACGGGATGCCCTAGCAAGCTGATATCCATGGGTTTTGGTTAGCCACCAGGGGGGATCTGAAGAACCATCGTCTGCTCCCACCATTCTATCACTTTACATCTTATCTCCCATACATCCATCCCATTCCCCTAGTCCGACCATTAGGATGACCTTTGAGGGTTACACTTTGTCCTGTGGGAAGAAGGGCCTAAAGGCCTAGGGGGTAAAAGCAGCTGGTAAAAGATAAAATCCATAGGAAATAAAATCTAGAGATGCTTCGCCCAGGGATCCCCGAGAAGGCAATAAAAGGCCTCTTGATATGAAACAAAAGGGACCCGAAGAAAAATAATAAAACAAGACCTAACCAAGAGGATGGGAGGTCTCATCATGAGCCGGCCCATTATGTTCATTGGTATCTAGCAGTATGCCATTGCCATTATCTGGTCACCACGCCAGGGCAATGACCTTTGGTTGCATGGCTAAGGGAAAGGGGGTCTCATCACGAGCCAGCCTTATCATTTCTGCGAAAATACCAGTGGGTAACACTGTCAGCTCTGGTCACCACGCCAAGGCAGTGTCCTCTAGTTAGACCTTGAAGTAAAAAGAAAGAAAAAGCAATAAATAAAGAATAAAGGCAATAAAGGGGCTTGGAAAAAGTGCATCCATGACGGGTACAACTCATCTCCTACAAAGGCACCCACGGACAATACTTACCCCTGGTCTTCACTATGGCTGGACATCCTTAGACCATACCACTTCATGAACATGGCTTGAATAATCTTCTGTGGAAATTTCCCTCTTCTTATGGATACCAGCCCAATAGGTTGTTCTGTCTATCCCTTCAACTTTGTATAGTAGATCAATGTAATGTCTTTGAGCTATTAGAGGATATGCTAGGGGTTTTATGCATGTATTTGATAAATTTAATGATGAGATATGATTGACATTTCTATGATCCCAAGGACTGATGAGCCCATGAAGGGCGAAGTTTTTGATGTGCAGGACCATACCCAGCGGACAGGTACCAGTGGATCGGTACACAAAAGGATATGATTAGTTCGGACCTCCATGGGGTTGAAGAGCCCATCAGATGGTTGATGGGATGGCATATACATGACAACGTTGTGATGAGCCTTTGCACAGAAAGAAAGAAGGACGTTCCACCCAGGACACTTTGGCAGAGCCCGACCTAGGGGGGATCACCCATTTCAGATGGAACGTTTTCCCTTTGACAGACAGGACGTCACCCAGCAGAGCAGGACGTTATCCTAAGTGTGTGGCAGTGTGATGGAGCTATTTGGCACGTGTGGCAGCTTGGAGGAGCCCTAGAAGGGCCAACGTCTGGCTCAAGAGGGCTTGACGTCCCACCTTTTGCTCATATTATGTCATTTTTCTGGCAATTAATGTAAAAACAGTGTAAATTTTGTAGTCAGCCTTATCGACTGTTTTAATGACCTATTTTTTAATTGAAAGGTCATGGATTGGTATAAATAGAGGACGTTTCTCCTCATTTTAGATATAACACAACTCACTCTCTTGTGAGAGACTATCTTTTAGCCATTTGCTTGGTATTTTTGGTGTTGGAAGTGAGGCACAACTCTTCTTGGAGGATTTCTCTTGGCATTTATGGTGTTTCTCTCATGGAAAGTTTACAACTAGGGTTTGATTATGCATTCTTCATGATATGTAAGTGAATTTTTCATGCAAAACTTCTTAAGTGAATGGTTGTAGGCTTGATTTCTTACATTTTGCTATTATATTGCTATTATATTGCTGAATCTTGAAACCCTAGGTAGCAAGCACCCTAGTAGGTCATTGCTATATGTCCCCATGTTTGATAAATTGTTTTAGCCATTGATAAAGGAAGATAAAGCCTAGCCGTTTCTACACTTTCTCTCCTTTTCTGAGTTAGCATTGAAGTTATAGGTTGAAAAGAGGAGATGTCCTAGGCCTAGTTGAGTCTACACCTAGGGTTTTCACCTTCTAGGGTTTTGAAAGCCTTTCCCTTGCAACACTTTCTCCCTTAAATCTGTATTTTGAAGCTAGCCATTTTGCCAAGTGCATTTAGAGAAAGAGGAAGGAGCACGAGGCCTTGCTTAAGCAACACCGGAGTGAGCCTCCTTCCATTAGGGTTTTGATTCTAGGGCCCTGTCATTGTAGCACCTTGGAACCCTACCCTCTAGTCTCTAAGCTTAAGTCCTCCTGAGACTTTTTGCCTTTACTTTGACTCCATTTACCCTAAGGCACTGGTATTTTCTCCAACGTTGAGCTTGTAGTGTTCAAAATCATCTTTTAAAACTTTATTCTTGAAACCCTAACTAACCCTAACACTACTAACCTAGGCTGATGTCATACTTGACGCAACAACCTTTCTAACTAGCAAAAAAGCAATTAATGATGACGTCAAGCATTTATTGAGCTATTGTTGAGTGAAAATACTGTTGGCTTGGTCATTATTATAGACATTAATGAATTGGTGATCTTGCATAGGCTATTTAGTAGAACGTTGACCTCATTTTGTCTATTATATTGCTTATTAAATGAAATCAGATAATTAAGAAGTACTAACCCTTTGAATTATAACCTACAAATATACATATTGAGTTGTTATTGTCTTGTTCCGGGCAGGTGTTCTCAACAGGGACTTCACTTCTTTATTAGCTGATTAGCCGGATTATCTGATACTGGTGGTAACCTGAGAGGAGGGAAAACCTTAAACTCTTGACCTTGCATTCTTTGCCTCTTCAAAACCCCAGGTTATCGGGGACGTCTCCCCTGGGCTAACCTCCCTAAACAGAAAGAACCTCCCCATTGTGGTGACATTGGGTGGGGAAGGTTCCTGTTTTGCCAGTTTGACCCTTATCCTTTAGCCATTTGACATAAACTACAAACTGCGCGATAAAAAGACTTAAACCTATTCTCCCCTTCATCATCTCCAAGGAGAAATCAATATATGTCGAAGGAAGGCAAATCATGGACAACGTCATACTTGTCGATGAAATCATTCACTCGCTCAAAAGCACTCACACTCCAGGTATGCTTCTCAAACTTGACCTTTCAAAAGCTTTTGACAAATTAAGATGGAAATACATGAAAGCTCTCCTATCATCTTTTGGTTTCAACAAGGATTGGATCTCTTGGATAATGAACCTCATTTCCTCGACCTTTTTCTTAATCCTCATTAATGGTGTCCCCTCACAACCCTTCTTCCCCTCAAGAGGAATAAGGCAAGGCGACCCTCTCTCCCCTTTCCTTTTTGTCATAATGGTTGAAGGTCTAGGATGCTATATCAAGGCCTCAATTCAAAATGGATCCCTTCAAGGTCTCCCTCTTGATGGGTTACAACCGATAGCCTCCCACAACCAATTTATCAATGATACACTATTAATGAACACCCCCACCATGCAAGAAGCAATTAAACTAAGTTCTGTCCTCTTCGATTTCAGCGAAGCCTCCGGCACCACCTTTAATATGGCCAAATCACATCTCTTCTTTTTTAATACTCAAACAACTATACAAAAACACCTTTCTCAACTTCTGAATACCCCTGTTTGCACTCTGCCCTCTCGATACCTGAGACTCCCTCTCTCAGACTCAGAAGCTAGAAACATCTCCAGGGATTTCCTCCTACTCTCCATCACTAACCGTGTTAGCAACTTGACCTTTTGCTCCCTCAACCTTCCAGCCAGATTGGTTTTCTTAAAGTCCGTCCTCCAAGCCATCCCAACTTACCTCTTCTCAGCCCTAGCTACCCCCCAATCTATCATAAAGAAAATAAGAAATATGGAAAGAAAATTTCTATGGCATGGACACAACCCAAACAAAAAATGGGCCCTTGTCAGCTGGGACAAGGTCTGCAAGCCCAAATATTCAGGTGGTTTGGGCCTTCGGGACCCTGGAAAATTAAATAGGACCATGGGAGCAAGAATTTGGTCGAGATGGCTCAAAACACCAACAAAAATCTAGGCAAAACTATGGAAATGAAAATATGCCCCAAACACGCATCAAAATCAACTCATAAGAATGCAAGAGTAAATCCAAGGCTCCAACATCTAGAATGCAGCCTGGAAAAACCGACCACTCATACATGAACATGCTTTCTGGGAAGTTCGCAATGGCCAGACTTCCCTATTCTGGACAAATTCCTCGCAACAAATGCCACCCCTACAGCTAGAAGAAAATCTACAATCCTACCTACAAAAATCACATCCAATATTTGGCCACTCTCAAAGTGGCATATTTGTGGACAGATACCCCCAACATCTCTCCTTGGTGAAGCTGGAAATCTACTCATCAGGAACTCCAAGTGGCAATGGACTGTGACTTGTAGCACTGGAAACAAGGTACTACCCAAAGGTGAATCCAAAAAAACACAGACCAAGACATTATCAGATGGGGATACATACCTCATGGAAGCTTCACTCTCAAGGAGGAAACACTCTTCAGGAGAAATTCCATAACCTTCAGAAAGATAGCATCTGGACAACTATATGGAAATCCAAACTCTGGCCCAAAATATCTACTTTCCTCTGGCTTCTACTTCAGAACAAGATCTTAACCTGGGAATATCTTAAAAAATGAGGTTTAATCGACCCCTCTATCTGCCATCTCTGCCATCTCCAGAAATAAACCATGGAGCACCTCTTAAATAACTGTCCACTCAGTGAGAACATCTGGAACCAAGCCACTCAGTTCATTAGAAGAACCAACCAAGTTAAAAACAACATCATAAGCACCATCAAGGAATGGGGATTTGGTTTCTTCAAAAGTCCTATCCTGAACAGAACATGGCAACTCTTACTAGGATTCATCGTTTGACAACTATGGAAGGAGAGAAACATAAGAATCTTTCACTCCCAGACATCTCCTCCCACCCTCCTCTGGAACACAATCCTCCTGCATCTCCAAGAAACTCTTCAGCTGCAATCACGGACCAAGGAAGACTTCCCAATGGACCCAGGTGAGCTCTCGCTCCTCAACTCCTGGGACTTCTTGTTTGCACACTCCACCCCTCCTCAACAACCCCCCCTTTTTTCAAAAGCCCTTAGTCCCTCTAAGTGGTTTCTCCCCCCGCAAGGCTTTCACAAGGTCAACTTTGATGGCGCATCAAAAGGCAATCCAGGACACTCAGGATATGGCGTGGTCATAAGAAACAACTTAGGCCAAATTCAAAGCCTCATTGTAGAGAATATTGGACGCGACACCAACAATTCAACAGAGCTTTGGGGTCTTATCAAAGGAGTGCAAATGACACTAGATCAAAACCTCACCTGTCTTATCATTGAAGGAGACTCCAAAATCATAATAGACTTGGCAAAAAAAATCCTGAATGGTCGAGATCCAGGGAAAATCACACCCAACTGGCGCCTCCTTGGCCCTCTTTATAGCTTCCAGGCTCTTCTCAGACCCTCTCTAACTCTAACCCCTTCACACATTTGGCGAAGTGCAAACAAAGTTGCGGATAGACTGGCCAATGCAGGGGTTGACTTTATGCAACAAATAATTCTCAACGATTCTGGGCAGTCCCAAAGCTCTCCTCTCTGGCTCCAATGCGAGGAGGTTGCTCAGCTGGATGGCCCTAATCTAGACGGGGGGCCACCTTTGTCTACTTAGAATCTCTTCCAAGTCAAAAATGATCAGAAGCTCAGGAGTGAGCGTAGAAGAACATCGGTTGGCAACTGATTTATGGACCTTGACAATCGGGAGTCAGGAGCACGAAGGTTGGTGCTTCCCAAATTCGCGAAGTCATTAAAAGCGAAAGAGGATTTGGACCATTGATGCTAGAGGAGATCTTAACCATCAATCTGGTCCCATAGATCTGACGGGAGAAAGTTTCGGGAAATCGAGTTTCAGGAGCACGAAGGTTGGTGCTTCCCAAATTCGCGAAGTCATTAAAAGCGAAAGAGGATTTGGACCATTGATGCTAGAGGAGATCTTAACCATCGATCTGGTCCCATAGATCTGACGGGAGAAAGTTTCGGGAAATCGAGTTTCAGGAGTTTGGAGCATGGAGGATGTTGTCTGCCCAAGTCGCGAAGTTGCGAAGCATGAAATTGCGATATGCGAGAGCGAATTTGGATCATTGGTGTTAGAGGAGATCTCAACCGTTGATCTGGTCCCATTGATCCGATGTGAGAAAATTTCGGGAACTTGGGTTTTGGGAGTTCGAAGCATGGAGGGAGCTGCCTCCCCAAGTTGTGAAACGTGAAATTTGAAAGTGGATCTGTACCATTGGTGCTAGAGGAGATCTGAATCGTCGATCTGGTCCCATTGATTGGAAGCGAGAAAATTTTGGGAACATGACAATCGGGAGTTCGAATCATGGAGGAAGCTATCAGCCCAAGTTGCGAAGTCGCGATACGCGAAATCGCGAATGCAAAAGTGTATTTGGACCGTTGGTGCTTGAGGAGATTTGAACCGTCGATCTGGCCATGTCGCGAAGTCACAAAGGAGATATGAACCACCGATTTGGTCCCATTGCTCTTAGGCAATTTTGTAAGCCTATTGGTTGCATGCATTTTTGTAAGCAAATAGGTTGCAGGCATTTTTGTAAGCAGATAGGCCGCATGCATCTTTGTGAACAGACAGGATGCAGGTCTTTTTTGTAAGCTCTCAGCTGTAATTAATATAAGGATCTAGTTTTTATTCACAATTTTTTTTTTAAACAACATAATATATATAATATAATATAATATATAAGTAACATGAACTCATAACGAGTTGTGCCTTGGTCAATGATAGTTACATTATTCACAATGGTTCATTCATTAATGATTGGAAAATACAATTACAACTCTCTCAAAATTATACTAAACTCTAAACTTTCTACCATTTATAATTACCATCTAGCATCATGATAAGTTGGTCAACAACAAATGGTGTTATTTCTCCACCGAGGTTCAATTCCTCTCCATCATATGGTATGTTTAACTCTTAGAAAGAGTAGAGGTCATTATGATAGTCACATAAGCAAGTTGAACGTGACAATGGATATAGTTCTTAGCCTTGATGCTAATGATAAGTCAACATCCAAGATGGTGCTAATTAAAATGTTTAAAAGAAACATTCTCAAAATTTTGCTTATCATCTATAATGATTCTAAATTATTATAAGTTATTAAAATATTAAAAAAAAAATTCTAAATTTATTCTAAATTATTCTAAATTAAATTTTTTTCATTATAATATTAAAATATTATAATGAAAAAAATTATTCTAAATTTATTAAAATATAATTTTTAATTTGATTGTTCATTTAAATTAATTTGGTTTATTGAATATGTATTTAATTTCTTGATTGGTGAGATAAACCAATTCTAAAAGGCATAGGCTAAAGCGCCAACAATTTTGCCCTTTGTTAGAAACCCTTTTTCAACACCCAATCGTTTTCCATCCATGTTCTTGACGACCCCACCTCTTGTCGACAATCACCCATCTTTCCATCTACAATCTTTGACCTTCCAGAGGCCAACAAAGAATGGACATGCCTCTGTGAATTCCATTCAATTCATACACATGCAGACTTCAACGATGACGTGTATTCAATTTGAATCCCACTCAGACCAACCACCAATGAGTATGAATCCCTTCCTTGCCTAGTTTACTTTCCATTGAAGCAATCAAACTCCCAAAACTCTAAAGCATTGGGCCAAAGCCCAATTAAACTGGCACGGGGGACTCCAAAAACTAAGGATAACTCCAAAGTGTTGGACAAAAATAGGGAACCTACGATACTCAAACTCCAAAAACAAAGGCGAACTCCACATGTTGGTTATATATCAAATCCAAATTAAAAGTGCTTCTTTGTTTTTTTTAAATAGTAAATCAATAAATCACCCAATCTATGAGGAATTTCCCCTGGCAATTCCAACACTATCCTTGCTACTTCTCTCAATAGTAACGTAGATTTTGCCTCTTTGGATTTCTTGGCTCAGGTCTATTGTGCATTGATGTTCATGTTGTAGGTACGTCCATAATCGAAACTGAAAGCATATTCTTCATGAGACCTATAACAAAAAAAACATCATCAAACTCTTAATAGTTAGTTGACTAGAGCTAGTAGGGAATGGTATCAACTCTTTCTATTGGGTGCTTGGAATCATCACCAAGCTAAACATGAACCCCCGAGTCATGTTTCGTTAGACTAGAAAATAACTATCGGACTAATTTTATATGTCGAGATGCCCCGTTGTACACATACCATGTGTTAGCACTGAGAGTCACAGTCAGATTGCCATGAGTGAAAGCTAAATACCCATAAGAATTTATAGTTAATTGTTTATACCAAGGGGACATATGGATGAGGAAAACTCAGAAAAGGCGTCAATCACAGAAGGCAATCCCAAAGTATAGACTAACAAGTAAAGATTTAGAAACAAAGTGTCCTAAATCTAGTTTACACAACAAGAACAAAATATCCATTATATGACAATATCAAAATCGGAGGTCTCTCCCCTACTATCAAACTTGAAAAATTAAATCAATTTAAAATTGTGGATCAAAAAGAAAGAATAAGAAGGAGGACAATAATCTAACTGTAGATTAGTGATCTACCATTGGGCATGGAGTCAAAACACTCTGCAAATTGAAGGAAATCAAGCTAAATATCAGGTTAATAGTTTATATGATGATGATTAGAAGAAAGGAAAGTGAATGATCAGAAGAATGTCTACTAAAAAAAGATCCTCTCTGCAGAATAGATTGAAAAGAAGCTTGAATAGAAACAATGATTAACATGCCATCTACAACAGATCCTTTGTTGCTCAGGGATCTGTTAATCAAAGGAAGTCTTTGATCCTCAAAACCTGCAATATATTCAATCAATAAGATAACAAAAGAAATGGAAAACAAAGATGACAAGCTGATAAACAACTCTCATGAATCTTTAATGGCATAAATGCTAATTACAACATGCCCTCATGCTTGCAAATGAGCAGCTAAACTGCTCCTCAAACTCTCTCCTCTCTTGGATCATGAATCCAACCCTTTTGTCATAAAAAAACCTTTCATTTATAGTGAATAATCTCTATCTACCCTAAGAAGGTCAAAACCAAGGAGTTACATAGGATCCTTCTCCATTTAGGAGTCTTGTTACAAAAGATTCCAACAAAAGCCTAACAAATTCCTATTTTTTTGGGATTTTGTCTATGATGATAAATTCCCTTTGAAATAGGTCATCCTGATTGATATGGAGATGGAACACATGTCCCTCATGTCCAACAAACTCCTAGGAGACCATTCGAACCTTCCTTGACAGGTGGCAACCTCTAAACAAGGAAAATATCCAACAACTATGCTAAACAGAGAGTTTGCAATGCACTAGTGTTTTAATTATATCTCTTGAATTACAAACTGGGTCAGGATGAAATTTGGACGGAAAATCAATGATATTATAATTATCCTCCACAAAAAATTTCAAATATTTAAATGCATCCGCTACAGGGAATGAGTTCACAGCGCCTCTGTCAGTGAGTTCGCAATGCCTGTGACAGTTCGCAACGCTAAGAGAAAACAAGCAGCCACACTCCTTTCCCGACCTCGAAACAAGACAAAAAATCTCATGGAGTACCTGATGGCTACAAGGTTGATGCTGGTAATTTCAGATTTGCACCTAGATGCTTGCAAGATGCCTAAACTAGAACCCTCATCCAAGACAATTCACAATGCCAAAAAGAGAAACAACCACTCAGCCCTTTCCAGACCTTAAAGCAAGGTGGAAAACTTCATAGAGTACCTAGTAACCTGGAGTTGAATGTTGATACCTTCAGATTTGCACAGGGACACCTACAAGTGGTCTAACAACCAACTATCCTCTGCAACCAGTTCGCAGCGCCAGTCACAGTTTGTAGCGCTTGCTCCAAAATTTGATTTTGAGTGCTTCTGTAACATCCCACTCTTGCGCGCACTGAGTGAACTTATTCTTTGAGGACACTTGCTTGCAAGTGATCTGGGTTATTATACTATTGGGTGTTTTGATTATGATTATGAGATATTATGGAGTTGATGATATGTTATTTTGTTGCATTCACATAGACAGGTGCTATTGACTAGGTTCTCCTGAGTGTGCAAGACTCTAGACATTGAGGATGCAAATGCATCGATGAAACCCCTTAGACTCCGGATCGAGTCAAGGAGTGGACTATTGGGGTTTGAATGTTGTTGATGTGACATATGTACATATGATTAGATGTTATGATGATTGATTATTATTGTTAACATGATTCGTTGATGGATGCAGGATGACAATAACTTGCCGACCAGACTCACATGTGGAGTAGAGGGGTCATGCATGACAACCAAAGACTTTGAGGGAGAGGTGTGGCAGCAGCCCTGCCACAGCCTACTAGCACTCCCGTCGTGGCTCGAACTGTAGGTTAACGACTACCTAGTTCGAGAAGACCCACGATGTAGTGAGGGCAGACTGTGATAGTTGCTCACGATGATTCTAAGGGGTGCGTAATAAGGCAGGGGCCTTATTCCTTAGAGGCCCTTAGTCTCCCACAAGATCACCTGGCGGAGTATTGACTTCAGGGGTTTGACATCTACCAAATTCAGTTAAGAGGTGAGTGGCACCCTTGGAGCACGTAGTGTGTCTTAAAGGGCACTTCGCGCAAAGAAAACAGAAAGAGGCGAGTGGCACCCTTGGAGCACGTAGTGCGTCTTGAAGGGCACGTCACACAAATAAAACAAAAAGAGGCGAGTGGCACCCTTGGAGCATGTAGTGCGTCTTGAAGGGCATGTTGCGCAAGGAAAACTGAAAGAGGCAAGTGACACCCTTCAAGCACCTAGTGCGTCCTGAAGGTCACGTAACGATTTTAACTGGTAAGTGAATAAACCTAGTCAGCCTTAAAATGAATGATGTGATAAGTAAGGTTTAAAAACAATTTTTCCTAATAAAAAAAATGTCGCCCAACCTAGTGAAATTAAAACCTAGGTCTAAGTAGAACATGTGGTAAAAAAAATAAAAATAATAAATAAACATGTAGCAAGAAGGGGGGTAAGAATTTCCAACTTATTTATTAAAGTCAAGATTATAATGGAGGATTACATTTAAAAAAAAGGGGTAATGGTTGTTTTGATCTACATTTGCTATTTTAATTTTTAGTTAAAAAGAAAAGAGGGTAAATGGTTGTTTTTATCTACACTTGCTAAATTGATTTTTTTTAGTTAAAAAGGAAAAAGGGGGAAACTTAAAAGAAATAGGAAACTTAAAGAAAAAGGGAAACTTAAAGAAAAGGGGAAACGTAAAGAAAAAACTGAATGTCTAACTTAGTAAGAAATCTTGCCTTTGGAACTTTCTAATTATGAAATCAATTAGGAATTAAGTAAGACGTAAGTCATTTAAGAAGTGTAAGGGAATTTTGGGACACCGAGGAGCATTTTTAGGAATGCTCTTAGGTGGATGAGGGAAATAGGAACATTTAATTAATTAATAAAATTGATTTTTGGTGCAACTAGGGGATCGGACGACATGTGTACGGGCGAGGTTTTTCGAAATTAATTAAATGAAAAAGAAATTTAATGAGAATTTGGGAAACTAATTACTTGAAAACTCTATAAAAAGGATGGAGGAGGAGGAGGAGTATGGATAAGATATTTTTGCGTAACGTTACGCTGCTGAAATTTTATCTTGACTGAACTTTCTCTTGTGGGAGTTGGGATACCCAACTCGGGTAACGAGTGGTAGCTCGACCTTGCGAGGCGATCTGGTTGCTAGCATTCTCTAGTATTGTGTGTGTGGCTGCTTTGTGGCTCGGGGGGCTCAAGGGGAAGAAGAGTACCCCTAGCGTTGGCTGGGAGGTATCGGTGAGGTCACATCGGTTGGCAAGCGGTAGTTGGACGGAGCGCTCGCGGGACAACAAATTTGGAGCATTCTCATTTGGCTAAGGTACGCCTGTTAAAGTTGTTACTTGTAATAAAATTTAATTTACACATGTTTATTTTTCTATACTCGGTTAAAGATTTCATCGCGATGAGATTTCTTGCACATGCATTCCTACGGTATTTGTAATCCCCTTTTTGCTTGTTTTATTCAGTAAGAACCCTTGCTATCCACTGTATCCTTGATTTTTGAGTTATTGTCTCTTTGCGCGTGGTTAGAATGAGCCCCGTACGCAAAACCTTGTCGGCGTTCTTGTATCTCCTGCCTGCATTTTCTTTATTCCTTGATTGCGCTTTTATTTCATTATTTGCCTCTCCACAGAGAAGATCTTGACGCAGATTGTGTTTTTATCCTCTGTTCCACGATCCTTTAAGTTATTAGTCTGTGCATGAGTAGTCGGCTAGGAGCCGAATCAACGATCGTCACTCCTGTGTTTAAAGACTTAGATTCAAATGCCCTGTTTACCTGTGCATGGATAATAAATGTAGGATCATTCTCTGGCCAACAAGGAATTCTCTCTTGGGCGTTTATTCTCTCCAGTCCACCATCGTTTGTTTCTCTACGTTTTCCCTGTGAATGATTGTCTCTGCGTTTGGAATGATTCATTTCTGAATGTTTAACCTCCGCGTTTTCCCTGTGAATGATTGTCTCTACGTTTGGAAGGATTCATTTCTGAATGTTTAACCTCTGCGTTTTCCCTGTGAATGATTGTCTCTGCGTCCTCCGCAAAATTTTAGTCTGCAATTCTCTTTTATAGACAACATTCACACCATGTTTTGTTTGGCGTTTTATACAACCTTCCACCTAGTTTTTACACAACATTCTAGTTTGGATTTTACTGTTCCTTAGTTTTGGATCCTTATGGTTATTACACAATGATTTTTCTTGGCGTTTGATACACTGCAATATCACATTACACTACGATTTTTCTTGGTGTTTGATACACTGCAATATCGCATTACATAACGATTTTTCTTGGCATTTGATACACTGCAATATCATATTACACAACGTTTTTTCTTGGCGTTTGATACACTGCAATATCACATTACACTATGATTTTTCTTGGTGTTTGATACACTACAATATCACATTACATAGCGATTTTTCTTGGCATTTGATACACTGCAATATCATATTACACAACGATTTTTCTTGGCGTTTGATACACTGCAATATCATATTACACAACGATTTAATATTGTTAAAGTCTGGTAGCAATTTAATATTGTTTAATTATGGTAGCGATTTAATATTGTTTAATATTGCCGCGATTTAGTATTGTTTAAGTCTGGTAGCGATTTAAGTATGGTATTGTTAAGTCTGGTAGTGATTTAATTGTTTAAAATCTGATTAATACCTGAGTATTGGGTAGCGATTTAAGATTGTTGACAACGATTTATATGTTAGACAACAATTTTGTATATGATAGACTGCATTTTATATAATGATTCCCAACATTTTGAAATGGTAAAACATCTGCGTTTTTTTTGGATAGCAATATTATACTCTGCGTTTTTGGATAGCGATATTGTTGTTAGCCTATTATACTCTGCGTTTTTGGATAGCATATTATACTCTGGGTTTTTGGATAGCGATATTATACTCTGAGTTTTTGAATAGCGATATTGTTGTTACTCTACGTTTTTGGTCAACAATATTGTTGTTAGCATATTACACTCTGTTTTGTTAGCGATATTATACTCTGCTTTTTTGGATAGCAGATTGTTGTTAGATAGCGATGTTAGTTAGCATGTTTCTAGTTAGCATATTGTATGTTGCTAGTTAGCATATTGTTAGTTAGCATATTGTTGTTAGTTAACATATTGTTAGTTAGCATATTGATAGCTATCATATTGTTGTTGGTTAGCATATTGTCGTTAGATAGCAATATTGTTAGTTGGAATATTGTGTTAGATAGCATAATGATTTTTGGACAACTATTTTAAATTGATAGTTAAGATGAGGTGGAAGTTCTTTTAATCCAAAAGAAAACCCCTTGAATTCATGTTCTTAATATATTAATTTACTTTGTTTATGATGGTAAACATTATTTTGTCATAACAAAATGTAAGTTCTAATTTCTTATATCACATATGATTAAGCTAGCTTTCAAATAAGATTCTACTATGTAGAGAATTAAAACATAATATCCTTGCACATGAATTTTTAAGATATTATTCAAATTATTCTGTTTTACAGTGTGGGAGACTCCCTTAAAAAGTGCCTCATAATAAAACAAGAAATCCTTCAGTTGGTTGCGCAATTTAATTTTGACTGATGTCACCTTACGTCTTGTTGACTTGCCGATTGGGTGCTTGGGTTTAGTCTTCATGTATTTTTGATAGTTAATTCGGTCTCCTAGCGCGTTGGATTTTTCTTGGGTTATTGGTCTAGATATGTTATGTTGCGCCTTGGTTACTGTCTCGCCTATCGCCTTGTGATGACATGATTCCTGATGAAGGGATCATTGCACGCCCTGACGGATAGATGCGAATGATAACCTGGTCGGTGTCTTGTGCTTCCCAATGTGGGCGTATTGTTCATTGAAATTGACCTTGGTACTTGGTTTGTAATGCCTTAATGTGTTTGGTTTGCGCATCGTAGAGGTTCCTAGTTACTGGTCATCGAAGCTGTTGTGTCGAGTTGTTGATGTTGACCCTTAGATGGTAGGCGTTGTCTTGCTTGTGTCAGGCAGGTAGTCATTTTTATCTGTCTATTGATTATCGCATGTTTCATCCAGTTGCCTGATGTGCTAGTATGTTGAGTCGTTGTTGTTTGTTTCCTGATCTACGTGCATTGGGTTCGTCGTCAAGTTACGTTGTTTAACTGTTGTCGTTGTTTCCTTACTGCTTAAAAAAATAAAATTCCTTTGCGTTGCGTCGCATGTAGTCGTAACGATGGGGTCATTACATATGGTATCAGAGTGAGGTTCGACCCGCGACTTATGATCACTACGAATTCCGTTGATTAACAATTTGATTGTAATGTTGCTAATTAAACTGATTTGTATTCGTGCAGGTAATCATGGTTAGAGGACACAGAGGTAGACAATGGGGTGCTAGGGGAGGGGGCACGAATCCCCTAGTAGCATCCACACCTGAGGGGTCTAACGTCGAGGGAGACGAACAGGTTGTCGGGCAGGAACATATAGTGGTGGGTGATGTGATTGGGCTGTTGAGGTCCTTTTAGCAAATGTTTGAGGCACTGATCAACCGTTTGGATAGAGATGAGGCTAGGACACTGGCACCCCCTAAGGGTCCATTGTGCGCTCTGGTTGGTACTGGTAGCATTCACCGTGAACTCAAGAAGGTCAAATTTCCTGAGTTCTTTGGTGCCCCGGACGGTGCATCTGCCGAGGCATGGTTGGAGAATATTGAGATGTGCTTTGCAGTTCACGACTATACCTCCAACATGAAGGTTCACATGACAGTCTTTCAACTGAAGGGGAGCACCCTTCTATGGTGGAAGACTCTCCTGCCACAATTGAACATGGTCATTGAAGATGTTTCATGGGAACTGTTCTAGGAACGGTTCCGAGAGAGGTATCTATCGGAGGAATTCGTTGAGTGTCAGCTCAATGAGTTCAATGCCTTGCAACAGGGGGGCCGTACGATGCTCGAGTATGAGGCCCGTTTTATGGAGCTGCTTCGGTATGCTCCGCACCTAAATACCGAGAAACTTAAGGTCAACAGGTTCGTGTTTGGCCTTAATGTCAGGATTCGTGCAAAGGTTAGGATTCTGATGCCTCAAACCTTGCATGGTGCTGTCCAGAAGGCCCTCATAGCAGAGGAGGAGCTTATCAAAGGGGGTCGGAGGAGGACTCCGGCGAGACCAGTGGGACAGGCGTAATCCAGTGCGCAGCAGCATCAGACACCAGCTAGACATTCACCGGGATATCGTGGGTTTCAGAGGGGATCTACTTTCACTACACCTCAATGACCAACACCTCAGAAACAAACTCCTTATTGAGGACCACAACACCAACAACAAGGTTGACCGCAGTGACAATAGTTTAGGCCTATTTAGCAGAACAGACCAGGGTTCCAGGTTGGTGGGCCATCAACTTCTACTTTGGGTACCAGGAGTACTGGACAAAAGAAAGGGTGTTGGACATGGGGAGCCACATTACCAGAGCAACTGCCCAATGGAGAGGACTATAGCATATGAATCAGTCCGACCCACTACCGTGGGAGATTTGGGCAAGGCCCATCAGATTCATCCAACGATGAATAACCACCAGGCAGAGCACTTGTCGACTATGCTCGAGACATCAGGTACCATCACTGACTAGACCCTTAGTATTTTGATAGATCCAGGTGCTACAGAGAGTCTCATTTTTGGAGCAGCGCTAAAGAGAATTAAGGTAAAGGCAATCGAACATGATGAGTTTAGCTTTGTAGAAATGGCTTCAGGAGCCAAACAAAAGGTTGGTGGGAAGGTTATGGGCTGTAGCCTTAACTTGAGAGAGTTTGTCACTAGGGCCAACTTGTACCTCACGATATTAGGATCTTATGACATCGTGATCGATATGGACTGGTTGGAATCGTACGAGGCGATACTCAACTATAAGACGAAATGATTGAGCTTGGTCGATGATGAGGGATAGAGACGCGTGATTGTAGGTCAGAACCAAGGAGTTTCCCTGAGGTTGATCTCTTCCTTTCAACTACGAAAAAGCATGCACAAGGGATGTAAGATTTATGCGATCCTTGTGTTAAACGAGAAGGGAGTCGTAGAAGGTCTAGAACACCTTCCGGTGGCGAGAGAGTTTGCGGATGTCTTCCTTGAGGAGTTACCTGGGATGCCGCTGAAGAGAGAATTGGAATTTACCATAGACCTAAAATCGAGGACTGGACTGATAGATAGCAAGAACACCTTATAGGATGTTGACCCCAGAGTTACAGGAGTTGAGAATGCAACTGAAGGAGTTACTGGACCTAGGAATTATATGTCCAAGTGTGTCCCCATGGGGTGCGTCTATTATTTCTTACAGAATAAGGATGGGTCATGGAGACTCTACATTGACTACCATGAATTGAACAAGGCAACGATCAAGAATCAATATCCGTTGCCAAGGATTGATGATCTATTTGATCAGATGAAGGGTGCGACGGTGTTTTCGAAAATCGACTTGAGGTCAGGGTATCACCAGTTGTGGATAAAAAAGGATGACATCCCTAAGACCACCTTTAAGACGAGGTTTGGACATTACGAGTTTACTGTTTTACCTTTTGGACCAACAAACACCCCTGGGGTATTTATGAGTTTGATGAACGGGGTGTTCCGTGAATACTTGGACAAGTTCATCCAAGTATTCATTGACAATGATTTGATTTACTCTCAGATGATGGAGGAGCATGACGAGCACTTGTGCTTGGTACTACAGTGTCTACGAGAGAAAAAATTGTATGGGAAGTTGTCCAAATGCTCGTTTTATCAATCAAAGATTCATTCCTTAGGGCATGTCATTTCCGAAGAATGTATTGCTGTGGATCCAACAAAGGTCGAGGTTATTATGGAATGGCATGTGCCGACGAATGTCCCCGAAGTGCGTAGCTTCATGGGTTTAGTAGGATACTATCGATGGTTCATCGAGGGTTTTTTGAATATCGCAAATCTGATTATGGAATTGCATAAGAAGAACAAGAAGTTTGTTTGGACTGAGAAATGCGCGGAGGAATTTTGGAGGCTCAAGGAGCTATTGATGACAACACCAATACTAAAGGTACATGACATGGATGCAAACTTCTTGGTAAGCACTGACGCATCCAAGGAAGGCTTAGGCAGAGTCTTGATGCAAGACGGTCGAGTGATCGCTTACATCTCAAGAAAGTTGAGACGACATGAGGAGAACTATGCAACGCACGATTTGGCGTTGTTAGCCATTGTATATGTCTTGAGAGTTTGGAGACACTACCTTATTGGATGAAAATTCGAACTAAAAATGGACCACTGTGGACTACAACACATCTTTACGCAAAGCGACTTGAACGTGCAACAACGATGTTGGTCGAAATTTCTTAATGATTACGATTTCAAGATTACTTACATAAATGGCACAGTGAATAGAGTTGCCGATGCTTTGAATTAGAGACCAGGCATATTTTCGATAATGCCTCTTCAGACGAATCTACGTGAAAAGATTCTAACTTTACAGTGCGACGATGACTGGTACAAAGAGGTCAAGGATTTTATCAGACAAAACACAATGATGGCACCAACATTTGAAGGATTTACTTTGGACAACAATGAATTATTAAGATTTAAAAGTTGAATTTATGTACCCCCCAACGAAGAGTTGAGGAGTTTGATCCTAAACGAGGCTCACAGAGTAGTGTACATGGCTCACCCGGGAGTCACGAAGATGAGGGCAGACCTTAAACCCTTATTCTTCTGGAAAGGAATGAAGGCAGACATAGTCATATACGTGGTAAGGTTTCTAGAATGTCAGCAGGTGAAGGATGGACATAGACATATGATAGGATTACTACAACCACACGCAATTCCAGAATCAAAATGGGAGGTCATATTGATGGATTTCATTGTTGGATTGCCATTGATGGCAAGGAGACATGACTCGATTTTTGTGGTAGTTGACATTTTGATGAAGAGTGCTCATTTTATTCCTGTGTGTATGATGTATCAGGCACCTGAAATAGCTAGAGTTTTCATCAGTGAGATTGTGAGGCTGCATGGTGTGCCTAAGAGGATTATATCCGATTGAGGATCCCTGTTTATTGGACGATTTTGGACTATTTTCCAAGAGGCTTTGGGAACCCAACTTAACTTTAGTACCGTGTATCACCTAGAGACTTATGGGTAGACAAAACGAAGAAATCAAATCTTGGAGGACATGTTGCGTATGAGTGTTATGGACCAACATAAGCATTGGGAAGAATTCTTGCCACTGGTAGAATTTGCATATAACAACAGTTATCAAAGCACCATTAAGATGGCGCCTTTCGAGTTTCTTTACGGTAGATCATGTCAGATGCCTTTGATTTGGGACCGACTTGAGGATAGGGTCCCGGTGGGACCAGAAGCAATAAAAGAAATGGAAGATCAAATGAAAACAATAAGACAAAGGATCAAAGAAGCGCATGATTGACATAAGAGTTATGTCAATGCACATCGTGTCAATCGTAGTTATGAAGTTGGCGATCGAGTATTCTTGTGGGTGAAACCGCATAAGAGTTCGATAAATTTTGGAAAGGGTGCTAAAATATCTCCTAGGTTCATGGGACCTTTCGAGATTGTGGAAAGGAAGGGGCCTGTGGCCCATCGGCTAACCTTACCTGATTCTTTGAGGCGTATGCATGATGTTTTTCATGTATCTTTTTTGAGACATTATATTAGTGATCCTACACATGTTATTGACATGAGTTCCTTGCAGGTATCAGACGAGGGTGCGCTCACGATGAAGCCAATCTACATCCTGGACCATCGCATTTGACAACTACGACGTCGAACAATAGATCAGGTCAAGGTTTAGTGGGACAACTATAGTCCACACTCGGGGACCTGGGAGGACGCATATGATATGTGCCAACAATTCCCATTTTTGTTTGATAGATAGACTTATGATACCGTGATACACTTTATTTCGGCACTTATATACTCAGAAACTTCGGGATGAAGTTTAAACCAAGAGGGGGTGTATGTAACATCCCTCTCTTGCACGCACTGAGCGAACTTATTCTTTGAGCACACTTGCTTACAAGTGATCCAGGTTATTATACTATTGGTCGTTTTGATTATAATTATGAGATATTATGGATTTGATGATACGTTATTTTGTTTCATTCACATAGACAGGTGCTATTGACTAGGTTCTCCTAAGAGTGCAAGACTCTGGACATTGAGGATGCAGAGGCATCGATGAAACCCCTTGGACTCCAAATCGAGTCAGGGAGTGGACTATTGGGGTTTGAATGTTGTTGATGTGACATATGTACATATGATTAGATGTTATGATGATTGATTATTATTGCTGACATGATTCGTTGATGGATGGAGGCTGACGACAACTTGCCAACTATAATCACATTTGGAGTAGAGGGGTCACGCACGATGTAACACCCTGTTTCCCCCAGATTGTAAATATAACTGAACTGGCCAAGGACTATGGAAAAACTCATAAGTATGAATATGTGATGTAAATGGACCTGCAGGAAGAGGTCAATGAATGTAAATGACAGTTTGAATTTATTGCAGAACTGCTGAGAGGGGATGTGCGAAAAAGAGACCACGATGGTGGTGGAAGGCACCTGAAAAAGGGGCGTTAACTTCCACCAAGAATAAAATACCGTATTTTGGACTCCACTGGTTCGGAGAACCAAAAGCGGCTCGCTAGCCTTGAAATTAATGCCTTGCAGGCCGGTAGGTTGATGGCTTGATGAGGGATGGGGAGGTGAACCGCCTATCCGTAGAGCCATCATGAATGACCAGCGCAAGGGTAATCGAGCCACACGCAACCTCGCGAGAGGATAAGGCATATGGATGAAACGATTGAAGGGGGCGGACGCGAGGGGAACTCTGGCAGTTCTATGCAGAGTGAGTGACTGCAGAGAGGAGGGGATTACAACCTTTGCTCCTGGGCACTGGCAGACAGAGAGACGCAGGTCTCAGGACATCGTGGTCTCAGCTCGGGGGTGGCTAGTGGTAAATCCATTAGGAGTCACTACGCCTACGGTTGGGTGGAAACGAGCACCCCTCTCAATAGTTGCTTCCAT
>ML824954.1:0-20040 GCA_009831015.1 Picea engelmannii
ATATAAAATTTGGTCCACTGCAATGTCCCCTCTCATTACTAATGCAACCTCCCCACCATGATTCTTGATAAACCTGCGTTTCTTCTTGTTGTTGTTCCCAACATCACTAATGTCCCACCCTCCCTATAAATGTTTCAGACTAACTCGAGACCCTACAAAGACAAAACCCACATCCTTCAAGTATGCAGACAAGAATGACCCTTGCGCTCCAACTTTGCTAGCAAGGTTAGCATCTGGAGACTTCATGCAAGTGGGAGGATGGAACTATCTCAGGTTATGCACCAGAAGTAAATACATATCTTCCACAAAAGGTACACCTGAAGACTTGTAGCCATGAGGGGGTTCCATAGTATCGGCCCAAGATTTCCCTAATCCTGACAAAGATACCTCAACAATAAAATCCCTCGTGCCATGGATAAGTGAGTTGGAGGAAACCCTATGCATCCCAAGCTTGATATTTGGTGAGGTGACCTCATCACTTTCCAGTGAGCGGGGCAGTCTCTCGACAAGAAAGGTGACACTTGGTGGGAAGAAGAATATTTTCTCTTTTATTGGAATTGGGTGTCTTTGGGGGGGAAGAGGTTCTCTCCCCCCTAGAACTAGTGAGCTCCCTTAGAACCTTCTGTCTCTTTGCTTCCAATGAAAACATATTCATAAAGAATCTCTTCTTGCAGAATGTAAGCCCACATTCATCTCCCTAATTGGGTTGGAATCAATCCATAAGCTTCTCCCCAGCTAGCTTGGACCCAATCCATAACATTCTCTAAAGTGGACCACATACCATTAAAGTGTTAGACTAGGGCCTACTTCCTCTAAGAATTCATATTATCCTTCACTTGAACGATTGTATCTAAATACTAACAATATCTTGAGTCCTTGTCCATAGTAAATACATCGATGTAACATTTGTTAGAGCTATATCCTACTCTACATCTCCCTAGGGATGAGGGTGATCAACGTGTGGCCACATCCTTTCATGACTTTCGTTTTTGTGACTCTATTGAGGCATAGGGCATTGCCATATCTAACTCAGTTTGCAGGAACTTAATTGGTCTCCCCTCTAAATAATCTCCATGTTGCAAATGTGATCTAACAAGGTGCTATGCACATGGAGTTCTCACGGCAGATAGGGTCGAAAACCCTAGCTGTAATAGTATGTCATTGCTTTGACATCTATCTTCATTTTCTTCTTGTCAATAAATAAAATATTCAAGCTATCTAATCAAAGACTATTAACTAAACTAAACTATCATCATTATTTTAATTTTAGTATTGAATAACATGAGAGATCAACCTAATCTAGTTAATAAATTTATTTAGAACACTATTTATGGGACAAAAAGCACTAAGGTGCATCTACCGCCATGTATTACCTATGTAACCTTAATAATCTAAATTGAAAAGAAATTAATATTCATAAAACTGAAAAATAAAATAAAAAATTAAACTATAATAATTAAAAACTAATAAAAAACACCATAATAACTATAAAAATATATATTATTATTAAATAATCAATTATACATATAAAATTATCATAAAATGTTATTTAAAAAAAAAAATCTTTAAAAATTATAATTTTTATAATAATTAATACAATTAAACTCACATATCTTAAATTTTATTAATATATTAATTTAATACAACCTTCTTTCCCTACCTCTGCGAGCACAAAAAGGGAAAGATAACATTTCTTTTGATTTTGATTTATTCTACATTTATTTTTTGGTCAATGTATTTCTTTATTAGTGAATTTCCATGCAATAACAAAGTTGGCCGACAAACACGGCAGAATAATGTCATTTCTCCTTCTCGACAAAGTTGGCCGACAAATGCCGAGTCTTGTATTTAGTGACTTTAACAAAGTTAAAGTTAAAGTCCGCCTTTTTTCCATGCAATAACAAAGTTAAAGTCCGTCGAGTCTTCTCGGCTATCACCCCTATGTCTTGTATTTAGTGAATTTCCATGCAATAATAAAGTTGGCCGACAAGCACTTCCCAACTATTGCCATGAATTTCCATGCTAATGTCATTTCTCCTTTTCGGCTATTTCTCAATACGCCGAGTCTTCGTTAAAGTCCGCCTTTTTTCACTTTTCCAACTCTTCCGTGACTTCCTTGCCAAACAAGACCCGAAGGCAATATCTCCCCTTCAACACGGCGAGTTTTCGAAGTCTTTTCCATGTGTCACATTACAGAGGCTGTGCATATATAAATATGTACATACTCATCAACACAACTCGCAAGAAGCTTTGGGTCTCACAGAGCGAGAGAGGGGGGGAGAAATGGATCGTAAGATGATGATGCTTGCTGCCTTTTTTATTATGGCTGCATCTTCCCATATGGAAGATGATGGATTTACTTCTGTTCCTTCTCATCATTTTGTTTCGAATGGACGTAATTTGCTCCAGGAACGTCATCGATTCTCATCATCCATGGACCGTCACGAGAAGAGGGATGTGCAGGCTCTTTTGTCTTTTAAAGAGCATATAAAAGAGGATCCAGCTGGAAAGTTGTCCAACTGGACACCAAAGAACTCAAAGGAGGTATGCTCCTGGTATGGTATTACCTGCAGGCAAAACACTAGCAGAGTCATTGCCATAATCCTCCCTGCTGCAGTAAGCTTTGATGATGATAGTTTTCCATATAGATTGCAATTGCAAGGTACACTTTCGCCATCTCTTGGCAACCTCTCTTTACTGCAGAATCTGAATCTTTCTGGTAATAATCTTACAGGAAGAATTCCACCCGAACTCGGGCAGCTTAAAGCGCTCAGAATATTCGACCTCTTCTTCAATTCGCTGGGGAGATCTATTCCAAAATCGATCTTTAATTGCACACGTCTTCGATGGATCGACCTTTCTTATAACAACTTGAGAGGGACCATACCAACAGAGTTTGGTCGTCTCGTCGAGTTGGAGCATCTCCACTTCCATGGATATGATATTTATAAACTGGGTGGAAGTATTCCAAGTTCTTTGAGCAACTGCACATCTCTCCGAGCGTTGTCCATTACGGGTAACGATTTTAGTGGTCCAATCCCTTCTTTTTTGGGTTTGATGAAGAGTCTATCTTATCTCGGCTTGGGAGGGAACAATTTCAGTGGTCCAATCCCTTCTGTTTTCGGTTTGATGAAGAATCTATCTTATCTCGACTTGGGAGGGAACAATTTCAGTGGTCCAATTCCTTCTGTTTTGGGTTTGATGACAAGTTTATCTCATCTCAACCTTGGAGGTAACAGTTTCAGTGGTCCAATCCCCTCTGTTTTCGGTTTGATGACAAGTTTATCTCATCTTGACTTAAGTCACAACCTATTAAGTGATCACATTGTACTCAGCAATTGTACTCAGCTATCGTACATCGACGGTTCTTTCAACCTCTTTGGAAGAATTCCCGCTCTCCGCAACTGTACTCAGCTGTCACATATTGACTTTTCCAATAACAACATCCGTGGAAGAATTCCAATGGAATTGGGGCATTTTACTCAGCTATCATACATTGACTTTTCTGACAACAATATCAGTGGAGGAATTCCAATGGAATTGGGATTACTACAAAAGCTAGAGAGCTTGCAACTAAGTTCTAACAAATTGGAGTCTGTAATTCCTTCGGCTCTAGGAAATTGTAGTAATCTCTTCAGCCTAGCTCTGAGTTTAAATAGTTTCACAAGTTCAATTCCTAAAGAAGTAGGAAAGCTCCACTCCCTTAAATTCTTGTATTTATATTCAAACAACTTAAGTGGCCATATCCCACATAGCATAGGAAAGCTCCACTCACTTCAAGAGTTGTTTTTGGATTCAAACAACTTAAGTGGCCATATCCCACATAGCATAGGAAAGCTCCACTCCCTTCAATACTTGGATTTAAATTCGAACAACTTAAGTGGCCATATCCCACATAGCATAGGAAAGCTCCACTCCCTTCAATACTTGGATTTAAATTTGAACAACTTGAGTGGCCATATCCCACATAGCATAGGAAAGCTCCGCTCCCTTCAATACTTGCATTTATATTCAAACAACTTAAGTGGCCATATCCCACATAGCATAGGAAAGCTCAATACTCTCTCAACTTTGGATATATCTAGTAACAATATTTCTGGGAGTATTCCTAACAACATTAGTGGTATGGTTTCACTTCAATATTTACATTTATCAAAAAACCTACTTAGTGGGGATCTAGGCAACATAGACTTTCCACTTTCTTTGCGATACTTCTCAGCATACTCTAACTATTTTTCAGGGACTTTGCCGGCATCTTTGGCCCATACTTCATGTGAGTTGTTGGATTTAAGGAAAAATCAATTAGATGGTGAGCTTCATGGGTACCTTGCAAACTTTCAATACTTAAGAGTGTTAAGTATTGGTTATAATAATCTTCATGGCAACATTCCTCAATCGATCACAAATCTCACCAAGTTGCAGGTGTTGGATTTATCCAACAATAAATTCAGTGGAAGAATACCATCAGATTTTGAGAAAATGCAAGGCTTTCGAATCAAAGCATCTTCAAATGTTCTGGATAATGAATTATATTCCATTGATCTTCATATTGTCATTAAAGGATTTGAGTATAGTCTTCCAAATTTGCTCTCCACAAACACGATAATTGATTTGTCAAACAACAATCTTAAAGGAGAAATACCTRCAAAAATAGGTAGKTTGAGTAGCCTACGGTTGTTGAATTTATCTMGAAACCAATTGGAAGGRYRRATACCTKCATCACTCAGTGAGATATCTACTTTGGAGCAGTTGGATTTGGCCAAAAATAATTTGAGYGGAGAGATTCCTCAAGAGCTCTCTAAATTATCAAAGTTGGCGGTTTTGGATGTTTCATTTAATAGCCTATGTGGTCCAATCCCAACATGTACACAGTTTTCCACTTTCAGTGCAACATCATTTCTAAGGAATAAATGCTTATGGGGATGTCCTTTAGATCCATGCAATGGAAATAAAAGACCAATGAGAGAAAGAAATACTAGTCAGAATAGTAATGTCAAAGTGGGATGGTTGAATCATATGAATGAAAAAATATCATTATTAGCATTGGGAATGGGACTGGGGATTGGATTTGGGGGGGTGCTTGCTATGTTCATAGCATGGGAGAGAGCTAGAAATTGGTTGTTGGGTTTACCCCGCAATAAATTGAGATCCTTCTATGGAGTGTATCGATTCCCTACATAATGAAAATGTAAACTTGTTTTATCTATAATACATATTATTATAAGAATGTTTTCTATTCACATATCTTCATTCATTCATAACTATTACTAAATTTACTTTAAAATTTATTACATTATTTTTCATTAGCTAAATTACCATTCCGGAATTACTTTATGCTATGCATTATTGTTGTTACTACATCATTATTCCTTTACCAAAATTACTTTATGCGATGTGGTATTTTTTCCATTGTTATTATATTACTATTCCTTTGACATGCATTAATTTTCATTGTTTCTAAATTTTGTTAAATTTTATTACTTAACATTTCCAAAATTACTTTATGGTATGCATTATTATTGTTACTACATCATTGTTCCTTTACCAAAATTACTTTATGCAATGTGGTATTTTTTCCATTGTTATTATATTACTATTCCTTTGACATGCATTAATTTTTACTATTTCTAAATTTTGTTAAATTTTATTACTTAACGTTGTTGATCCTATTCTTAATTACGGTTAGGAAACTATATCTAAGTTATGTTTCTTTATACATTAAAGCATTGATCCATTTGTAAAACTTATCCTCTAATATTTTATATTTATAAATTATTAAATTTAGTATAATTTATTATATTTATAAATTATTAAATTTAGTACAATTTATTATATTGATTCATTTTTTTAAAATTATTTTCTAGTATTTTTATATTATTATTATTTATAAACAATTAATTACGCCGAAAGGCGTACACCTATTGACAATGGGCAGATTTAATAGGGGTTTAGTGCTTAATAAGTTTTCTATGGATATGATTAAATATGGCTGGAATATTCTTAGTAGTCACACAAAATAAATGGTTGTGATTTCAATCATTAACTTCATAGCTATTATAAAGACATCCGTTTATGTGTTTACTTTTTTACATTTACCTAATCATATTTAAAAACTACTTTGATAGCGGACTGATTGCCACGTAAGTGATTAATATAAATTAAAATATAAATTAAAATATAAATTAAAACATTAACACCAGATAAATGAAGCTCAACGTTTATTTGTTAATCAATAATAAAATTTAATATATTCTTTTAAGGATTCTTTTCATCTTATCAATCTTTCGGCGTTGATCAACCACAATTATGTGGTTGTGCTAGTCGAATCTCTATTGATAACTTATTGAATTGGTAATCATAGTTTAAGTTATTCTATAAGTGCTCGAAAATTATTAGTTTATTTTAAATTTATATAGGTACACATTTTTAGTTTATTAGATTTATTTATAATTTAAATTAATACATTTTATTGAAAATTATAAAAGTTAATTTATTTTATATTTATAAAAAATATAAATTTGTATTTTATAAATTTAATTTATTAACCTTATTTTTAAAAGCTTTATATAGGATATGTTGCACTTATTTTTATATGATATTTTTTTTTTAATTTATTTTAAATGAAATATTAATTTATTGCATATAGAAAATACAATAGTCTAGTTTAAGGGAATGTGTAATGTTTCTACCTAACATTAAGTAATGAGTAATGTGTGTACCTAACACTAACATGATATGTAAACTAAGTTGATCCAATATAATAGTTTTAATAAATTAAAAAAATAAGATGGATAACATTGATGCTTATAAATAAAAATATAATGTAAAAATTAAAATTTTAGAAAAGAATACCAAGCATTAATACATACACAAAACAATAGAAATCTATCTTAACTTGGGATCTTTTAAGCATTAAATGATTTACATCCAAATTTATTTTAATCTTTCTTAGTATTTAAAAAATGTATAATGTTCTTAGTATTTAAAAAATGTATAATGTGGCATGAATCTGTGTTGGTTTAATTTTCAATGAGACTAGATTAAATGAAGATCTAATGTTATTTCTACATGAAACCCCTAACAATAAAAGCTAATGTTATTTCAACACAATAAAATCTAATGTTATTTCAACACAATAAAAGCTAATGAAGACATGACTTTCATGTATAAATGGAGTTGCAAATCAATACTTGTAAACAATTCATTAATTGATTTTTGTTTAGATGAAAATACTATAAAAAGATTAAAAGTAATATTGGAATTATCAAACACAACCTAATATATAAAAGAAGAGGCCTTATTAACATATAAAGCACTATCGCACATAAAAAACATTAGACTAAAAAGCACTAATTACATTACTTAACATATTTTCAAGTTTTTCGCAACAAATCTCATGTTACTTGTGTCATTCAGGTGTAGCAAGCATTCTATTGGAAAAAGGTGTAGCAAGCATGGTCAAAATTGATCTTACAAGTATGTCTCATTCACATCATCATAATTATAACATTTTGTAATTGCATAATTTCCTTTATCATTACAAATATGCTTTTATTTGGAATTGACTACAATCATTATATTTCTAGCATAATAAGCACCCTTTAAGATCTCTCAAATGTTATTTATATGCTTGAGATGTACATGTGGATTCCCAACACCAACATAACCCTCTCTACATATCATGTCACAATCTTCTTCTATTAAAATGAATTTAAATTCTCCCCTTTTAAATCTTGCTCTCTTAAATAAAAACGACAAAAAATCATTCACATTTTTATGTTGCACTGATGTCCATATACCAACCTCAAAAATACTAATGCATTGCTCAAAGAAATCTCTAATCTGTGGGCATATAAAATAAATCTTTGTACTTGTATGGATGTCTAGATTTCTTGAGAATGACTTGTTTTGTAATGATTTGTTCGGGGGGTTGGATTCCCAAATCTCAACAGGAGGGATTAAATCCACAGAAGAGGCCTAATTAGAATCTTCCTTGTTGAAATGGAATAATTCTTTGGATTATGAACAGGTAGCCATTCGATGGGCTTTAAGTAAAAGGTTTAAATTTGTTGGGTATTTATTATTATTTTTTTCTCTTATATGGTGAATGAAAAGAAGGAAAACTAACTTAAGTGAAGGGATTAAAGAATATTATTTATGAGAGATAACTCTTAGAAAAGTAAAAGAAAGTACCACAACAATTATGTTAGCATGAGTAATACTAAACAAAATAACTTTAACAAGGACATTTTCAAGAACACTAAAATAAATTGTTATAGGAAAATAAAGTTATACAAAAGAAATAAAAAATTTGTCATTTGATTATTAGTTAACTATATAAGTAATTATATACAAATTAATTAAATGAATATCAATGAAATTATTACAGAATAGAAATAACAATCAAAACCCTAAATAGAAAACACATTATAGGTTTCCTGAAGAGTTATAAGAAAAAATTTCATATATAATCCATGATAACTTAATCATATAATAAAAAATCCTTACTAGACATCATAAGACAAGATGTAACAACAAAATAATCTACTAATTGAGTCACTCCACAATGATCCTTGAATCATTTTTTTTAAAAAACCAAAACAAAAGTTTATATTCATTCAAAAACAATTACGTCGAGGCTAGAAACAACTACATCCATCAGAGTTCATGAAGCTCCCCCAAAAATGGATACATCTCTAGATAGACATTTAAAGATAGTAGAGACTCCTCAAAACAAGAATTTTTTGCATTTTGGTAAGTAGCATGTCTAATATATTGACACAAAATACATATAACTGAAAAAAAATATTCAGACTAGTGATAGAGATGTACACTACCTTCTTCTTCCTTCCCCTTGCCAAAATAAGGGGAGCTTGGACCTTCAATATCCATAGGATCATGCATCTAGTGGATCGGTTGATCTTCTTGTAGTCAGGATTGAAGTGAATTCTCAGTACCATGATTGTTAGAAGTGATCGAGAGAGACTCCTCGCAGTGAGAAAGATCTTGGAAGTGAAGTTTATTACACTCTATCTCCAGGGAATCAATTCATTGTTTTTGAAGAAAAATAAGACTCATAATGTTAGCATTAGGGGTGATGTTGGCATGTTCAATTTCAGTGATTTTGGAGGAAATTACCATTAGAGCAGTATTGTTGGCCTCGATGATGTCCTCATTCCTTCATAGGACTCACTGAATCTCCTTTATATCTTTATTTTCCATAGCAGACCTGTCCACTCCTTCAACAGAGGAAAAATCCAAAGATTCCATCGATAAACTAAAAGGAAAAATAGAGGGAGGAAATTTTCCTTCAATCCAACCCAAGATACCCCAAATCCATCAAGGAAGTTCAATTCACAAACCATTGAGGGAGCAAAAATTCCAGATTAAACCAATTCTCCCAATTCCCATAATCATAAGAAAAAAGTATACAAAGAAACTTACCAAAGAAAAAATGTTGAAATTCCAGAACTTGCATGGATAGAGAATCGATATAGGAATACATAATCAACATCAAAAGAAAAGCATGGCCCTGTGCCACATACCCCAAAGCATGGTAGGAAGGGGTTGAATGCATGAAAAAAGAAAATCAAATTCATGTTAAATCAATTCAATACTTCACTATTTTTCCAAAGAAAAACTTAAGGGAAAATCCAAGGGATGCTTCCCCACATTTATGGATGGCATCCCTAGTAAACCTATTGATGTAGAATAATGAACCTAACCCAAGGGGATTTGAACCAAGAACTTATTGGCGTGAATATATCCAAATTCCCCACAATATTGGAGACAATCGGTTGAGATAACCCCTTGGGATAGTTCACTTCACTTAATTGATTTTTCATTCATTTTCTTCCAACCAATGTTGTTCCTAATAAAATAAATCTACCATTGTAATGTACCCAGTCTCCAAGCTTAGCATCGCTACTACAAAAAAATGGCTTAGCATAATTTGCTACCATTTAAAAATTGCATGTATGTAGCATGTCAAATGCTCATGCAACTAACAACATAGTAAAAACCATGAATGCATGCAACCCAACAAACATAACAACATTCAAATTAACATTTACATAGAATAATAATCATAATAAAAACAACATAAACACTTATATGTTCATAATAAAACCAACTGGATGCGTACGAAGGACATTACTCACAACCATAGGTTTGTTGTTCATTTTCTCTCAAGATAAATCCACGCCCAAGCTGAGGCTATGAGTCTACAAGGAAATATATCCCTCCTAGTTTTCCACTCTCCACACTCACTAACCCAAAACCCATGTTCTACTCCAACAACAGTTCCAATCCACCAACTCTCTTCCTCTTAACCTGCACAACCCAAAGAATGTACCCCTTCACTATTCTTAGTCCATCAAGATGTACCATTCATTTATCAGGGCTCCAAAGCACTTGGTTGGACAAGAATCTCACGGTTGGGGACTCCAGGAACTCTCAGTTGCTCTAGGAGTGCTCACAACAACCTTCACAAGGCTCTTGAGCCATTTCCTAACCAGGAAAATACACTACATGCTTACAACCTATTTTTACAGGCACATAAGCCTCAATTTTAGCATAAACACAACCCAATAATGGTTGTCCTCAAGGAAAACATGGATGGTTCTCTTCCCATTACTTATCTCTTCCCTTGTTGTCCAAAAATTATCATGTAAAAAGTATCTCCCCTCTCTTCCCATATGAATTCTCTTCTTTTCCCTTGCTTGCTTGACTCTCACTCTTCCCAAACATGATCGTAGTTTAGCCCCATGCTCCCCATAACTATGAGATGTGAGTCCTCACACCAATCCTCTTACATGTGTTTAATGATTGGCTTTGGGGACACTCAAATAGAAATAAAAGGTTCACTCAAAACAATAACTTTAGAAAATAACACGGGTTTCCCCTTGGATCCTCTTTTGGCCTCCCTCTCTTATGGAATCATAGCCCCCTCATTGTTATTGTCCCTCTTGTATCGCAGTCAACGCTTATTATTTTTATTAATCATTTTCAAAATGCATTTTACATATCTTGGCCCTCATCCATATTAATCAATATGATCTCTTCACCCCAACATATCAACTCACCAACCTAAATCACATTTATACAATTACATTATAGTTTGTGGGGATTAAAAATGGGGATGTTATAACCATGCAAGCAAAAGTATATTAATAAAAATCACAAATAGGAGTTTGATCTGTAAATTGTCATGGATATTCCACTAGAGTAGTTCATCACAACATAACTAATAAATAAAACATAAATCTACACTGTGAAGGTTAAATTCCTTTAGATTTCAGAATATTTAGTTATTGATTTTCTGCTTATGCAGGAAACAGATAAAATCCAGAAAATAGAGAACAATAAAATATAATCACACACCATCCACAAAATAACATAAATATTTTCTCTGGGAAACCCTTACATGAGAAAACCCAACTAGAAGGTGAGGTTGCTTTGCTCTCTTTTCTTTGGTATGGAAATAATGCTCGTATAAAGGAGAAGGCACACTCTATGGAGTTACCTGAGACCTATGGCCTATTAGGATACTACATAACATTAACCCCCTCTTTTATGCTCTGTAATTTTTCACTCCCGATTGTTCTTCTCTTTTATGAAACAAAATACAATAACATAGAATGGAACCCCCTCTCCTCCTAGTGGACTGGTATTTAACATAGCCTGACAACCATCTCAGGGTAGGTTTTTGACTTCCTTAGCCCTTAATTGTTGTAGGGTTTTGAACCTTATAGATTATTATTGAAATCCTTCACATGGATAGCCTCTTAAGCATGAGCAATGGGGCTAATGTGGCATCCTCTTGTACCATGATGATCAACATGATAGGTCAACTTGCAGGAGGTATAACTTTTGCATATGAACTCTAATTGACACATAGTCTACATAGTTGGAAAGGTCCCGGAGTGTACAATATCATCAAAGGGGTGTGCATAAGTTCTAGACACCAAAACCCCCACAAAAAATGGTTAATGCCTCAAAATGGCTTCAGAAGGTTCTGGGGCCCAATTTCCCAAATTGGGACCTACCACTAAAATAACCCTGCAAGTTGACTCCTCCAATATTTCCCACTCTAAAATCATTGATATAGATGACAGATAATAAAATGATCTAATTTGGATCATACCTCCCCATTTAGGGAGGATTTTGGTCCCCAAAATATTTACTGAATGAGGTGAGGGATTTTTTCCTCTATCTTCTCCCTAGAGTACCACTTTTCTTTGCTTGGAAGTTGTCCCTTCAACCTAATCTGCCAAAGGTCATGCTGCCCCTATCTTGTAGTTCCAAACCACTTCTAAAAAACTATGTCCTCTACTAAATATGCATGAGCATAAGGTGTTAAGTCCTCTATAGAAGATATAACCTTCTCCTCGTCTTGATCCAACATGAAAGGATCATAGAGTTTGAGATTCTCCACATTCACTACTGAGTAAATGCGCATGTATGGGGGTAGACTAAGTCTGTAGGAATTATTTCCCACCTTTTCCATTACCTCAAAAGGACCATACTATAGAGCCTTGATCTTATTACCAATATCCTATATCATTTTCTTATTCAACTATAACCATACTCTATATCCCACTCTAAAAGTTCTCTCTTTTCTGTGTTGGTCATGTCTAGCCTTGTACTTTTCCTATGAATTCTTCAATGTCTTTTGTACTTGAAAATGGATTTGTCCGATCTTCTCAAAAAAAAATCTTCTTTTAATGCATCTCTTGTGAGGTCCTCCCTCACTCCTTCTTGTTGTCCATATACAATATCTAAGGGTGAAGGTGGAAAATTCCCAAAGCATGTTTCAAAAGGTGACTTACAAATAGAAGTGCGGAATGTTCTGTTATAAGAGGGTTGTATATAGATCATATTTTCATACCAAGTCTTCATATTCTTCTGATTGTAAACCTATAAAAGCTACACCAAAGTCCTATTGACTACTTTCGTCTTCCCACATGTCTGTGGATGGAATTTTGTAGACCTCTTCAACTTAGTGTCCATCTTCTCCCATAGTGTAGTCCAAAATGCACTGATAAATCTGGAAACCCTATCTGAGATGATGCTCCTTGGTATCCCAAAGTGCACCCACACCTATTCATAGGAATTCTTTGTTTCTTCTTGTCCATTGATGGTCTTTTTACAAGGCATGAGAATGCACATTTTGTTGAACCTGTCAACTAACACAAATAGATAGTCATGTCCCTTCCTATTTGTTGGTAAACCTCCCACAAAATCCATGGAAATACTTTCCCAAGGTAGAGCTAGTTCTTTTTCACAGTCTCTAACACCTGCATAATATGTGATATGTTCTCCTCCTAGGTAGCACTATAAACCAGTATATCATCCAAACAAACAATAACAAATGAATCTAGATAAGGGCCCAAAACATCATTCATTAGTCTCATAAATGTATTCACTGCATTGCACAAATCGAATGGCATAACCAACCACTCATACAAACCTTGCCTTGTCTTGAAGGAAGTCTTCCAAGTATCTTCTTCTTTGAATTGTACCTGGTGATATCCTTATTTCTAATCCATCTTATTGAAGTACTTGACATGCTATAGTTGGTCCAATAGATCATCGATCCTAGGAAGAGGGTATCGATTCTTTAGTGTAATCTTGTTCAATTCCCTATAATCGATACACATTCTCCAAGTTTTATCCTTCTTGGGAACAATTATTATGGGTGGCCCACAAGGTGAGGTACTTGGTCGAATCAAACCCTACTCTAACAATTGTTGTAGCTTCTTCTTCACTTCATTCACTTCTATAACATACTATCTATACAACCCAATATTCAACAACGGGGAGTCTGGAAATAATTGTATTTCATGCTCCACATCCCTCTTGGGTGGTAGCCCTTAGGCTCCCCGAACACTCCTTTGTATTCATGTAGAAACTCCTCCAACTGATATTTATTCTCTTTAGTAAACCCCTCTAGGGATTCCTTCACTCTCATTTACTCATCATCATACCGATTTTCTATTAAGAAAAGAAAAACATATTTCTTACTATAACTAATCAACTTATTTGCTTGGTTGGAACTTATTAGTGAGATATTTGACTTCCCTTTATGTGTGTTGATAATGTAGTACTTCCATCCTTGATCAATTTGTACTAGTTGGCTCTCTGCATGAAGATTTCATCCCTCATATACATGTAGGGGCTTCCAAACACTACTCCACATACATCAAGGGGTACTATGTCCAATTCCACTTCATCAATAAAATCAACACTTACCTTTATCTCTGCATCCCTTTTAACCCAACCCAATTGATAGGGTTTGGGATGATTTTGAACCTCCAATCCAATATTGTTGACTAGATTCATTTCTATTAGATGATCCTATGAAATAGAGTCGAACAGAGAATCTATCTTGGTCTTATTGACCTAAATATTGGTGTGGAAGATCTTGGTCATCTCCTTCTCTTCCTAGTGATGAAAGCTACTTAGATTCACCTCCTTCTGCACAAATGTGCAGACACTATTTTCATACACATCCGAGCTACTTTCAACCTGATTTCTTGAATCTATGGCTAAAAGGTTCTTTTTATTTCCATCCTTCTTGTGGTTCTTCAGGTTCAACTCTAGATGTAGTTCCAACATTTTTCCTCAGTGTGGTCATCAATGTTGCAACGATTGCAATGGTTGTTGGGATATTTGAACCAATGTGTAGTGGCTAATGTCTTATTATATTTCCCCCCTTTGCACTTCTTCTTCCCCTCCTTAGAAGCTTCCTGGTGCTCTTTGTTCTTTGAACCACTTGGTTGCCCCTTCTTTTATCCTATGTTTTCTAGTTACTATGCATGTACACACACCTCATCCATTGTTCTTATCTTGAAAAGCATCACCTGGTTTCATAGATGACTATGAAAAACCCCTAGATAATTGAGGAGTACATCTAGGTTCTTAGGAGATATTCCCAACATGATGGTCATCTTTCTAAACTCAGTCGTGTACTCATGTACATTCTACCTCTGCCTCTTCCTCTACCTAAAGTAGTGCCATTGGATCCATTGGTCCTCTATATACCTGACAGGGTAGAATTGGAACTTGATGAGGGTTTTGAAGTCCTCCCACCTAGTTACTGGAGGATCACCCTCCAGCCTAAGAATTTTCGTATGGATTTCCCACCAGGTTAAATCATGGCCCTCTAACTTCAATCTAAAAAATGAAATATGTTGCTCTTCATATATATGATGATTGCTAAAATAAACTTTTAGTTGTTGTAACCAATGATTAAGTTTTAATGCAACGATATCACCTTGGTATGGCTTTATGTCCACTTTTTATTCCATATTGAATAGGCACTGTGAAGGGTTCACAAAACTCAAACTCAACTTTTATTTCTCGGATTCTTTTTGTGACTTGTTTCCTAAGTCTTCCCGATCTCCTGATTCCCCCCAATCTAATATTTGAGTTATAGCCTCCATCATCTTTGAACGGTCCAATATTTCTTGCTATAGCCACCATGAGGAGGTTCATATTACAACTGATGTCGGTGACTTGTGCTTCCAACCTCTCAAATCTCTCATCTATTGGATATCGAGGGTTATTATGAACATACTCATTTTCCATAGCTAGGGTTTCTATGACTTCTCTTTAAGATGATTCCTGGATCCCCCAACTTCCCACAAATACCCAAAAGAAAAACCTTCTCTGATACCAATATGATATGTGAAGTTTCATGGATGTTCCACTGGAATAGCTCATCACAACATATCTTATAAATAAAAATGAAATCTACACTTTGAAGATTAAATTCCTTTAGATTTCATAATATTTAGTTATTGATTTTCTGCTTATACATGAAATAGATAAAATGCGGAAAATGGAGAACAGTAAAATATAATCACCCACCATCCACAAGATAACACAAATATTTTCTCTGCGAAACCCTTACAGGAGAAAACCCAACTAGAAGGTGAGGCTGCTCTACTCTCTTTTCTTTGGTATGGAAATAATGCAAGTAAAAAGGAGAAGGAACTCTCTATATATTTACCCAAGACCTGTGTTTAGGATGATATTGAACACTAACCCCCCCTATTATGCTTTCAAATTTACCACTCCCAGTTGTTATACTCTGTTATGGAACAAAATACAATAACATAGAATAGAACCCCCTCTGCTCCTAGTGGCCCGATATTTAACATAGCTCGATAGCCATCTAAGGGTAGGTTTTTTACTTCCTCAACCCTTAATTGTGGTAGGGTTTTGAACCTTCTAGAATATTATTGAAATCCATCACGTGTCTAGCCCCATATACATAATTAATGGGGTTGATGTGGAATCCTCTTGTACCATGGTGGTCAACACGATAAGTCAACTTTTGGGAGGCACGTATTTTGCATACAAACTCTGATTGATGCACGATATACACCATTGGAAAGGTCTCAGAATGTAGAACATCGTCAAGGGGGTGGGCACAAGTTTTGGACACAAAAATCCCAAAAGACATTGTTTAATGCTTCAAAATGGATCTGAAAGGTTACAAACCCCAATTTTCCAAACTGGGACCCACTAAAATGACCCCAGAAGATGACTCTAAAATCATTGAGATATATGACAAATAATATAATGATCCAATCCAGATCAGAGTCAAATCCATGCAAGAGAGAAATTGAATATCTTCAAAACTCAAATGAATAAAAAGATGTTCATTTCATAGCATGTAGATGCACATGACTTATGCATCATTGCACTCCATTTATTTATTGATAACTTTATGTAATAATGAAACTCATAGCTAACTAACTAACTAATAATAATAAACACTAAACACCACTTATTTTATAAGCAATGCAATTAATAACCACCATGTTATATTTTCTTATTTATTTATTGGAAAATAACTAATTTGTGTCACCCTTGCTTATCCCACAATCAAGCTAACCAACTATTATCCCTTCGTCCCTCCCTCCATCTATAACAATAATTATAGTAGAAATTTCTTCCGAAGCTGAAAATATATGTTCATAAAAGAAGTATTGTAAATACATCCTATAGTCTAAACGTTCTACACTTTTCACTTTTTTGGGGCACATTTTTCCAACAAGTTTTGCTCAAAATACAATGACAAATTTAAAAGGATCGTTGGAATTGCTGATTTCAGTTGTTGAGATTGCACAATTCTAGTGCTCTAGAGGTTTTTCAGGGCACTTAATAGATTTATACATTGAAAAATGCAATTTAAGTAATCGAAAATTGCCATTTCACCAACAATTGCATAACTGAATTTTGGTGATAGTTGCCAGAAAAAACAAAAAACATAGAACATTTAGAGTTGTCCTAAAAACACCATTTTGGAATCACATCAAGAGCAGAGATGCACAAATACCATAGAAAACTCTCAACCCAATGATGATATCGCTATTATTCGTCCTCAATAATTTGATAGGTACTTCTCTAATAATAATGAATAAGAGTAATCATATATATTTATAATGAGTTCATTTGATTTTACACCCACTAATAGTCTAAAATTGCACATATAATAAGAAGATAAAAGTAAAGTCTATGTATAAATCTAAATTTCCCAAATAACAAAGCAATTATATACATGGATGAACATCATGTTAAGAAAAAGTACATTAATAATTTCTCAATTAATTGATCTACATATGAAACCTTATAAATGAATGTATGTCAACCTTAAACGAGTTTATCCAATTTGTGGAAGGATTTATTCACCTGCTTGGTGTTTTCATGACCAACATTGGGTTAGAAAATGGGTGTAACGAACACACCTTTTGATCAAAATATGTCTTAGGTCATGAGATATTCAACACTTCCTCATGTTAGAGATAACTAAAAGATGAACTAGTCCCAAGAGTATCATCTAATGAGACCTTCAATTCTTCTTCTCTCTTCATGCCACCAATAACTAAAAGATGGATAATTTTCAAGAGTCTCTAATCGTGAGATTTTCAATGCTCTTTGTTAGTATAAAAACTCTTGGCATAAACCTATTTGTAAATCCTCCAGCTCATGAGTTGATCTTGTGCTCATGCGACAAGACAGAGACCAAGTTTGGGTGATAGACAAAGAATGTGCTCAGTCAAGTCATGAGGCGAAGTGGTGACTCGCCTCATTTATAGGAATGGAGTAGGATCATTTTGGGAAGGCGCACCCAAGAGGACGCATGCCCAATACTTGCACGAAACGTTAATAGATCAAAAAGGTGACTTGAGGTGCAAGGAAACTAATCTGGATTGGATCATTATTTTATTTTTCATCTATCTTGATGCTTCTAGAGTGGAAAAATTAGAGGAATCAACTTGCAGGGTCATTTTGGTGGCAGGTCCCAATTTGGAAAATTTAGGTTAAAAAATGTCTAAAATATTCTAGAGTCATTTTGAGGAATCAAACTACCTTTTTGGGAGAAAAAACCTACTTTACCAAAATTTTCCACATTCTACACTCAGACCTTTGCAACAGTGCATAAAATGCCTCAATCAGAGTTTGTATGCAAAAGTTATTCCTTCTGCAAGTTGACCTACCATGTTGACCACCATGGTACAAGAGGATGCCACATGAGCCTCGTTACTCATGCATATGGGTATAGCCATGTGAGGAATTTCAAGAAGATTCTAGAAGTCCCAAAACCTTATCACAATTTAGGGTTGAGAAAGTCAAAACCCTACCCCTAGATTGTTATCAGACTATGTTAAATATTGGGCCTCTAGGACGAGAAGGGGTTCCATTCTTTAACATTGTATTTGTTACATAGTTGAGTAGAGTACCTAGGAGTGGTACTTTGAGAACATAAGAGAGGAGGAAAGATTTTGTAGTAGCCTTACAAGACACACTGTCAAAGGAAACTCCATAGAGAGCGCCTCTTTCTTTGAAGAAAAGAGAGCATAGCGACCTCACCTTCTAGTTGGGTTTTCTCTTGTATTGTGTTTCCTAGGTTATATCTTATGTTTATTTTTGGATGGTGTGTGAGTATTTCTTTTTGTTCTTTATTTTTTGGATTTCATATGTTTCATACATTTAAAGCAGAAAACTAGTAATTAAAGAAATTATGATCTAAAGGAAATTAACCTTCACTGTAAACATTTCAGTATTTTATTAGATCTGTTGTGATGAACTATCCAATGGAATATCCACATCATTTTAAAAATCATATTGGTATCATAGCAAGTTTCTTTGGGGTAATTGTGGGAAGTAGCAGGGATCTAGAAATTGGTTTAAGAAGAAATTCCCAGAACCTTAGCCATGGCTAACAAGTATGTTCATTAAAACCTTCAAGATCTAGCAAAGGAGAGATTTGTGAGGATGGAAGAGAAATTCGCTGGCATATCTCACAATATGTCCCTCCCTATGAAGGACCGGATCTAGAAAACAAGCTCGGACTGCTCGGAGAATTTGGAGGCTCAAACTCAAAGATCAGATTAGACAAGAAATAGAGGGACAATGAAAACCTAGAAAGGGAGTCGCAGAAAGAATTTGAGAAAGAGCATCCAAG
The DNA here is from genome assembly GCA_009831015.1 of Picea engelmannii. Lineage (NCBI taxonomy): Eukaryota > Viridiplantae > Streptophyta > Pinopsida > Pinales > Pinaceae > Picea > Picea engelmannii. The sequence goes on from ML824954.1 coordinate 19,481, forward strand.
TTTCAATACCACAAACCCTTCATAGTATTTATTCAATATGGAAGAAAAGGTGGAGATAAATCCATACCAAGGTGAGTCTATTCACTGCATTAAAACTGAATCATTGTTTTCAATAACTAGAAGTTTACTTCATCATTCACCATGTAGGCGAAGAAGAAAAGATGTCATTTTCCAAACTGAAGTTAGAGGGCCATGCCTTAACTTGGTGGAAAATCCATATAGAAACACTTAGGTTGGAGGGTGATCCACCAATAACTAGGTGAGAGGAATTCAAAACCCTCATCAAGTCCCAATTATACCCTATTATTTATGTTGAGGACCAATGGATCTGGTGGGAAGAGTGTATAGGAGCACACCACCGACTTCAGAAAGATGTTCATCATGTTTGGTATCTCTCCTAAGAACCCATATGTACTCCTCAAGTATCTGGAGGGTCTACATAACCAACTATGAAATCAAGTGATTCTTTTCAATCCAAGGACCATGGATGAATAATATGTACAGGCAGAGAATTTGGAAAACAGAGGTCACAAGGGGCATCCAAGCAGTTCCAAGAAAAA
>ML824954.1:43299-63127 GCA_009831015.1 Picea engelmannii
AGACTAAGGGCTCTAAGGAATAAGGCCCCCGCCTTATTGCGCGCCCCTTAGAATCATCGTGAGCGACTGTCGCAGTCTGCCCTCATGGCATCGTGGATCCTCTCGAACTAGGTAATCGTTAACCTACAGTTCGAGCCACGACGGGAGTGCTAGTAAGCTGTGGCAGGGCTGATGTCCACCCCTCTCCCTCAATCTCTCTGGAATTCGTGTGTAGCCCTTTTACTCCATATGTGAGTCTGGTCGGCAAGCTATCATCAGCCTACATCATCAACCATCATGTCAGATCATGTCAACAACATATCATAAAATATCATATCATCAAAACAAAACAATATCACCATAAATGAAATGACCCAAATAGCCCACTCCCTGACTCAATCCGGAGTCCAAGGGAGTTCCACCGATGCCTCTGCATCCTCAAGGTCCGAAACCCTGCACACTCAATGAAATTGAGTCAGCAGCACCTATCTATATCAACGTAGTAAAAACATCCTGTCATATATCTTAACGCATCATAATGAAGGAAAAAGTTTTATCATCATAAAAATCCAGATCACTTGCGAGCAAGTGTCCTCAAAGAATAAGTTTGGTAAGTGCGCCAGAGTGGGATGTTACACTAAGTATGAAAATTTTAACTCCTGAATCAGAGAATCAATAAATTCATCTAATCGACATAATGATAACAATTTGGTAACCTTTAAAATATTGCAGTGAAGACAATGTATACATAATTTAAAAGACTAAACTATTGACAGATTAAAACTCGTTTAATATCGAGAGGATTTTTAATAATAAGGGGATTTCCTATGTTTAGTGGATAAACTTATTATCAAGGGAGATTTTAGACTTACAATAGCTAAGAACAATTGCTTTGAACAATACCATGGGTTTGAGTTCCAAAGGAAGCAAATAATCTACACTCCATAAATCTTTTAACACAGAAAATTGAGAACAACTCAAGTGCAAAGATAATACTTGGCAATAGTGAATTGAAAAGAATATAAACATAACTATATTATACCAATGATCTTTGATCATTCCATGCATTCTTATTACATAATTTCAGATTCTCTTGTTTAAATTCAACAATTAATAAAAGTCATATCTATTGAAATTGGTTCGGTTTGTAACACAACAACTACAACTTATTTTTACACAAGCATTCTTCATGTTCTCATTATACAGAATTCTATAATATATATAAGGATAAATGTGAACATTCATTTAGCATCTCTTAAAATACGTTACATTCCAATAAACCAAGCCAACGGGAATAAATAAAATATCGTAACCACGAGGGTGAAGCATTGTGGATGCTCCTCAACTCAGAACCTTGTGAATTGAATCCCTCCTCCACTGTAACCGACGAAGATGGAATTGATGATGATGCTCGGCGACTGGCATTCCTCTCGGCCTCCCACTTGCTAACCGTGGAGACTTCATCGATACCTCCCAACCAATGATAGGGGTACTCTTCTTCCCCCTTATCCCCTCGAGCCGCAAAGGGTCCACACACACAACTAGAAGTACTCTAGCTCTAAACTTGCCTCGCAAGGTAGAGCCACCACTTTCTCTCACACTGGGTATCCAACTCTCACAAGTAAAACTAGTCAAAAGTAGTTTGGCAGCATAACTTTATCGATAACCAGTGTAATCCATTTTCCCCCTAGGCCATTTTCTTTATAGGAGTTTCCTTAATGAAACATCCCCATTTGCACAATTAATTTGTTTTTTAATTGAATAAATTAGAATTATTTTCCCCCTTACACTTGTCACCCTCTCCCCAAGTTTCACAAGTAATTCCTCATTTTATTTTAATTAACGTCAATTTCCCTCACCTTTCCTAAAAGCGCTCCTTAAATCACTCCTAGTTGTCTCTTTATCCCCCCATATTCCCATTTAATGACTGGCACCTTACTAAATCTGAGTTGAGTTAAAATAGGAGTCTTCTTCTAGTTAGACTAGTGTTAACTAGACTCTAGATACCTTTCTATGTGTACACATTCTTTCATATTTAATTCTTTCTTATTTAAAAAAACCCCTTTTTATATTGTCTTGCACTCATGTGCTTTACACCAAATATTTAAATATATTTCACCCTTTCTTAATTCTTAACTTGAATTACTTCATTCACTTTTTATTTAATTTATAATTTAGTTTTAGTCTTCTCACCAAACTTAGACTTAGGATTAATTTTGAAGACTTTCATTTGGGGATTTATAAGTAATAAATTGCTCATTAATTATTCAATCTAACAAGGTCTAAATATTCTCAAGGTTTACAATTATTCTTTCAAGGTTTTCTAGGCCACCTAGATTCATTGACCCAAGTTTTATTTGTGCGTCGTTCCCTTCAAGATGCACTCTATGCTCCAAGGGTGCCACTTGCCTTTCACTGGTTTTAGTAGTTGTCTAACCCCTTGATTCAACACTCCATTTGGGCGACCTTGTGAGAGACTAAGGGATTCTAAGGAATAAGTACCACGCCTTATCGTGCACCCCTTAGAAATCTTCATCAGTGATTGTCTAAGTCTTCCCTCACGACATCATGGACCTCTCGAACTAGGTAATCGTTAACCTACAATTCTATCCATGATGAAAGTACTAGTAGGTTGTGGCAAGGACTCTTCCACACCTATCCCTCAATATCTGGTATATGTGCATGGCCCCTTTACACCTTATGGGAGTCACATTAGCAAACATTCATCAGCCTGCATTCTTAACAAAGCATTTTCACTTATCCATAAGCAAAATCATACTATACTCAATCATATGTCACATATGCATAAATGAAATACTCAAACCAATACAATCCACTCCCTGACTCAATCTGGAGTCCAAGGAGGTCCATTGATGCCATCGACATCCACAATCTGTCAAATGTCATGCACACTCAGGGAAAACTCCTCAATAGCATATGTCAATACATAGATCTCAAATAACATTAAATCACCACCATCAACATCATCATAAAAATCCATAAGCGAAACAAATAACCATGTACTATAACTGCATCACTTGCATGCAAGTGTCCTAAAAGAATAAGTCGATAACATGTGCTTGCAAGAGAAGGATGTTACATACACCTCATCTTGTTTTAAACTTTGTCCCGAAGTTGTACAGTATATAAAATGCAGAAATAAAAGTACCTGACAAGATCTATATGTCTAATCTATCAAGCAAGTAAGGAAATTATTGATGCATATCATATGTGTCCTCCCAGGTAGCCGAGTGTGGACTATAATTGTCCCACTAGACCTTGACCTAATCGATTGTTCGATGTCGTAGTTGTCAAATGTGATGGTCCAGAATGTGGATTGTCTCCGTCGTGAGTGCACCCTCGTCCGACACCTGCAAAGAAATCATGTCAATCACATGTGTAGGATCACTAACATAATGTCTCAAAATAGATACATGAAAAACATCGTGCATATGCCTAAAGGAATTAGACAAGGCTAGTCGATAGACCACGGGTCCTTTCTTTTCCACAACTTCCAAAGGTCCCACAAACCTAGGAGAGAGTTTAGCACCCTTTCCAAACTTGTTGGAACTCTTGTGCGGTTTCACCCACAAGAAAACTCGGTCGCCAAATTCATAATTGCGATCAACGCGATGCACATCAGCATAAATCTTATGTTGATCTTGCGCTTCTTTACTCCTTTGTATTACCGATTTCATTTGTTCTTACATTTCTTGGATCGCTTATGGTCCTACCATGACCTTATCCTCAAGTTGATCCCATCTCAATGGTGTCTGACATGGTCGCCTATAAAGAAACTCAAATGGTGCCATCTTAATGGTACTTTGATAGCTGTTGTTGTATGCAAACTCTACTAGTGGCAATAACTCTTCCCAACACTTTTGTTGGTCCACTACATACATACGCAACATAAATTCCAAAATATGGTTCATTCTTTTTTTATGCTCGTCTGTCTCAGAGTGATACGATGTACTAAAGTTCAGTTGCATTCCTAAAGCCTCTTGGAAACTGGTCCAAAATCGTCATGTAAACATCGATCCTCGATCAAGTATGATCCTTCTTGGTACGCCTTATAATCTCACGATATCTCTAATAAAAACTCTAGCTATGCCTGGCGCCTGATACATTGTATGCACAGGAATAAAATGTGCACTCTTCATCAGAGTGTCAACTACCACAAAAATCGAGTCCTTCTTCCTTGCCATCAGCGATAATCCAACAATAAAGTCCATCGAAATGATCTCCCATTTAAATTTTGGAATAGCATGGTGTTGCAGTAATCTTTTCAGATGTCTATGTTCAAATTTCACTTGCTAACACTCTAGACATCGTTCCATGTAACTAACTATGTCTTCCTTCATTCCTTTCCATAAGAATAAAGGCTTAAGATCTGCCTTCATTTTCATGACTCTCGGATGAGCCATGTACATTGTGTGATGCACTTCACTTAAGATCATGTTTCTTAATTCGTCATTAGGCAGTACGTAAATCTTATTGTTATACCTCATCAATCCATCATTTTCCAATGTATAACCTTCAAACCTTGGTACCCTTATGGTATCTTGTCCAATATTTTATTTAACCTCCTTGTACCAATCATCGTCGATCTGTATAACTAGAATATTTTTGAGAAGATTCATCTGAAGAGGTATCACCGAGAATACACGTGGTCTCCAACTCAACACATCGGCCACTTTGTTTACCATACCTTTTATGTAAGAAATCTTGAATTTGTATTCGTTAAGTAGTTCTGACCAACACCTTTGTCATGCGTTCAGGTCACTTTCTGTAAATATGTGTTGCAATCCATAATGATCTGTCTTTAATTCAAATTTTTGTCCAATCAGATAGTGTCTCCATACTCTCAAGGAATATACAATTTCCAATAATTCCAAATCATGTGTTGTGTAGTTCTCCTCATGCTTTCTTAATTTCCTTGAGATGTAAGTGATCACTCAACTGTCTTGCATCAATACTCTGCCTAAAACTTCCTTGGATGTGTCTGTGCATACCAAGAATTCCTTGTCCATGTCAGAGACTTTTAGTATTGGCATTGTCATCAGCAGCTCCTTGAGCCTTTGAAATTCTTCCACACATTTCTCGGTCTATACAAACTTCTTGTTTTTCTTCTGCAATTCCATGATTAGATTTGTTATCTTTGAAAAACCTTCGATGAACCGTCGGTAATATCCTACTAAACCCATAAAGTTGCATACTTCTTGTACGCTTTTCGATGCATACCATTCCATAATAGCCTCCACCTTCATAGGATCCATAGCTATACATTCACCGGATATAATGTGCCACAAGTAATGAATCTTTGATTGGTAAAAAGAAAATTTCGACAGTTTCCTGTATAATTTATTTTCTCGTAAAAATCGTAGTACCAAGCTTAAATATTTGTGATGTTATTATGTCATCTGAGAATATATCAGTGTGTCATCAATGAATACTTAGACAAACGTGTCCAAGTAGTCATGGAACACCCCATTCATCAAACTCATGAATACCCTCTGGGCATTTGTCAGTCTGAACGGTAGAACTATGAACTCATAGTGTCTGAACCTCGTCTTGAATGCGGTCCTAGGAATATATTCCTCCTTAATTCGTAATTGGTGATATATTGATCTTAAGTCAATCTTTGAAAACATCATCGCCCCTTTCATCTGATCAAACAAGTCATCTATTCTTAGCAACAGATATTGGTTTTTGATTGTCACCTTGTTCAATTGACAATAGTCAATACAAAGTCTCCACGAAATGTCCTTTCTTATGAAAATAATAGGCACATCCCAAGGTGACACACTTGGACATATAAGTCCCAAGTCCAAAAACTCCTTCAATTTCATTTTCAACTCCTTTAACTCAGGTGTTGACATCTGATAAGGCATTCTTGTTATCAGTTCAGTTCCAGGTTTCAAGTCGATTGGAAACTCCAACTCTCTTTCAGGCAGCAAGCCTGGTAACTCTTCTAGAAACACGTCAGCAAACTCTCGCACTATCTAGCGCTAAGATTGCATATAGATTACATCCTTTGTGCATGTTCTTCTATAGTTGTAGGGAAGAATTGAACCTCAAGGACACTCCCTGGTTCCTTCCTACGATCACCCTTTTCTATCCCACGTCATCGGTCAAACTTAATTGTTTCATCTTACAATTGAGTATCGCATCATGCTATTCCAACTAATCCATATCGATCACTATGTCATAAGATCCTAAGATCATGACATACAGGTTGTTCTTCATTATAAAATCTCCCAATTTAACGCTACAGTTCGTAACCATTACCCCGACCTTTCATTTGGCACCCGAAGCCATTTTTACGTATCTAAACTCGTCCTGCTCGACTACCTTTACCTTAATTCTTTTCAGTGTTTCACTAGAAATAAAGCTCTTTGTAGCACCTGGATCTATAAAAATACTAAAATTTTGGTCCGTGATTGTACTTGACATCTCGAACACAGTGGATCGGTGCTCGTCCTGGCGATTATTCACCACTGCATGAATCTTGTGGGCCTTGCCCAAATCTCCCACTGTAGTGGGTCCTGTTGACATGGTCGCTCTGGCCTTATCAACCGGACAGTCTCTCTGGTAATGTAGCTCTCCACACGTCCAACATTCGGTCTTCGTTCCAATACTCCTAGTCCCTGAAGTAGAAATTATCGACCTACTAGTATGAGATCCTGGTCTGTTCTGTTGAACAGGCCTAAATTGGTGTTGTTGTGGGTGACGTTGCTGCTGTTGTTGTGGTCCTTTGTAAGGAGTCCTCTGCTGAGGATTCGGTCATCGTGGTGTCGTGAACATGGGTCCTCTAGATGTATCTCGATACCCGGATGTCTTTATGACTTGTGTCTAATGTTGTTGTGCTCCTGATGTCGCTTGTCCATTCGATCTTGCATGAGTCCTGCCCTGACCCCCACTGGTCAGCTCTTCCTCACTATGAGGACCTTATGGACTGCATCATGCAACCTGTGAGGCATTAGGATCCTCACCTTCGCATGAATGTTGAAGTTAAGGCTGAAAAAAAACTTGTTGACCTTCAGCTTCTCCGTGTTCAGATATGGGTCATACTGAAGTAGCTCCATAAATCTGGCCTCATACTCTGGCACCGTACGACCACCCTGTCGTAAGGCATTGAACTCATCGAGTTGGTGCTCAATGAATTCCTTTGACAAATACCTCTCTCGAAACCGCTCCTTGAACATTTCCCATGACACGTCTACGACGTCCATGTTTAGTTGAGGTAGGAGCGTCTTCCACCATAGAAGGGCACTCCCTTTCACCTAAAAGACCGCCATGCGGACCTTCATGTTGTAGTTATAGTCACAAAGTGCAAAGCACATCACCATTTTCTCCAACCATGCAACGCGCTTCCATTAATGTGCCACACAGAAGGGAATTTATCCTTTAAGGATTTTTAAGTGCTAAAGTAATCATTATCAGTTGTTTTAAAGAAACGCAGGTGCATTGAATTCGCTGATAGTCAATTAATAATTGCAATGCCATTGAAATCATTGTCAGTTGTTAAGGAATTGCAGGTGCACTGAATTTGCTGGCAGTCAATTAAGAATTGCAGATCCATTGAAATCGTTGTCAGTTGTTAAGGAATTGCAGGTGCATTGAATTCATTGGTAGACAATTAAGAATTTTAGTGCCATTGAAATCGTTGGCAGGATGGATACAAACGTTGGATGAAGAGAATCGTTACAGGAGTCTCATTTCATCGTGGGAAGGGAAAATCTCTGAAGGAAATCATTACAGGAGAGAGATCCTTTTTAAACTCACTCGAAGGAAAAATATCTACATGAAATTTGGTATAGGAGATTCGCAAAAGGGAAGGTGCAATCAAATCATTAGAGAAAACAAGATTTCCGAAAGAAATTGCTACAGGAAATTCGACATAGGGATGGCGCACTCAATCGTTGGAGAAAACAAAACGTTGGAAGAACAATAGCTACAGAAAGGCGCATTCCATTCGATGGAGGAAACAATTTTTGGAAGAACAATGGCTACATGAAGGGTGCACTCCATTCTCTGGAGGAAGTTCGAAGGGATCAATGGAGAAACTAAAAACAAAATGAAATGGAAAGGATAATCGACCTCGAGGACTAACAACCATTGCTGGAAATTTGGATTCTCTCTGATTACATTATCCTTCCTTTTTAAATCAATGATTTTCCTTCATCCAAAAGGTGAAAAACTAGTGTTAGCCTTCAAATTCAACAATTAATAAAAGACGAATCTATTGAAATTGGTTTGGTTTGTAACGCAACAACTACAACTTATTTTTACACAGACATTCTTCTTGTTTTCATTATACAAAATTCTATAATATATATAAGGATAAATGTGAACATTCATTTAGCATCTCTTAAAATACGTTACATTCCAATCAACCAAGCCAACGGGAATAACTAAAATATCGTAACCATGAGGGTGAAGCGTTGTGGATGCTCCTAAACTCATAACCTTGTGACTTGAATCCCTCCTCCATCATAACCGATGAAGATGAACTTGATGATGATCTTCAACGATTGGTGTTCCTCGCAACCTCTCACTTTCTAACTGTGGAGACTTCATCGGTACCTCCCAGCCAACGCTAGGGGTACTCTAGTTCCCCCTTATCCCCCTGAGCCGCAAAGGGGCCATGCACACAACCATAAATACTCTAGCTACGAGTTTTCCTCGCAAGGTAGAGCCACCACTCTCTCTCTCACGCCGAGTATCCCAACTCTCACAAGTAAAACCGGTCAAAAATAATTCGACAGCATAACTTTATCGATAACCAGTGTGATCCATTTCCCCCCTAGGCCATTTTCTTTATAGGAGTTTCCTTAATGACACATCCCCATTTGCACAATTAATTCACTTTTTACTTAAATAAATTAGAATTATTTCCCCCCATACACTTGTCACCCTCTCCCCAAGTTGCACAAGTAATTCCTCATTTTATTTTAATTAAAGTCAATTTCCCTCACCTTTCCTAAAAGTGCTCCTTAAATCACTCCTAGTTGTCTCTTTATCCCCCCATATTCCCATTTAACGACTGACGCCTTAGTAAAACTGAGTTGAGTTAAAATAGGAGTCTTCTTCTAGTTAGACTAGTGTTAACTAGTCTCTAGATACCTTTCTATGTGTATACATTCTTTCATGTTTAATTCTTTCTTATTTAAAAAACCCCCTTTTTATATTTTCTTGCACACATGTGCTTTACATCAAATATTTAAATATAGTTCACCCTTTCTTAATTCTTAACTTGATTTACTTCATTCCCTTTTTATTTAATTTATAATTTAGTTTTAGTCTTCTCACCAAACTTAGACTTAGGCTTAATTTTGAATAGGCTTAGAATTTTGTTTGGGGATTTATAAGTAATAAATTGCTCATTAATTATTCAATCTAACAAGGTCTAAAGATTCTCAAGGTTTACAATTATTCTTTTAAGGTTTTCTAGGCCACCTAGATTCATTGACCCAAGTTTTATTTGCGCAACGTGCCCTTCAAGACAAACTCTGTGCTCCAAGGGTGCCACTCATCTTTGACTAGTTTTGGTAGTTGTCCAACCCTTGGAGCCAACACTCCATTCATGCGACCTTGTGAGAGACTAAGGGATTCTAAGGAATAAGGACCCTACCTTATTGCGCGCCCCTTAGAAATCTTTGTGAGTGACTATCTCAGTCTGTCCTCAGGACATCGTGGACCTCTCGAACTAGGTAATCATTAACCTACAATTTCAACCATGGAGAGAGTGCTAGTAGGTTGTGACAGGGACTCTTCCACACCTCTCCCTCAATATATGGTCTATTTGCATGGCCCCTTTACTCCTTATGTGAGTCAAATTAGCAAGCATTCATCAGCCTGCATTCATTAACTAATCATTGTCACTGATCCATATACAAAATAATACTATACTTAATCATATGTCACATATGCATAAATGAAATACTCGAACCAATACAATCCACTCCCTGACTCAATCTAGAGTCCAAGGAGGTCCATTGATGCCATCGGCATCCACAATCTTTCAAATGTCTTGCACACTTAGGGAAAAATCATCAATAGTGTCTTTCAATACATATATCTCAAATAACATTAAATCACAACCATCAACATCATCATAAATATCCATAAGAAAACAAATAACCATGTAATATAACCGGATCACTTACATGCAAGTGTCCTCAAAGAATAAGTCGATAACATGTGCTCACAAGAGTGGGATGTTACACTTATACATAATCCCAATATGCACTTTGACCATAATGTTGTTGTATTACAAAACACACACTTTGAAGATATCTAACAAACTGCCCTCGCCTATTTTATAAGCCTTATAGTTTATGAAATAAGTAGTTCCAGAAATTTACAAGAAGGAAATATTGTTTCAATTCAAAACATATATACAAGGATATCAATCTGCCATAGAACTTTTTTAGAAAACACAAAATTATCCATTGTTGACCAGAATATCCTTAAAACATTCCTCAAACTGTAACCATCCAGGTTGCAACTCAAAGACTTTAAAGAAGTGTTATCTTGAAATAAGGTGAAACTCAATATCCCCAAGCAGTTAATCATTCTCACGCAACAACAAAATTGCATTAGGTTTTTATATGGTGCCTATTCAATAAAAATCTAAATCTTCATAAGTTGAATGTGTAATCGGGAGGATGAACTTCTTTGGGATGGGGACACGGGTGGGGCTTACACTCCAAAAGCAAGTCATGTTCATCTTAGTGTTGAATTTTTTCAGCGAGAAGCTTCTTGGTGGTGAGGGAAACTTTGGAAGCAACATTGTCCTACTAGAGGGAAACTTTTGGTGTGGTCTATATTGGAGAATAAACTTCCAACATGGGACAATATTCAGAAGCAACAATTCAATGGTCTTGGTTGGTGTTCGCTCTGTAAAGAACAGGTTGAGATTGTCGACCATCTTTTTATGCGTTGTCCTTTCTCTTTATCAGTTTGGGCGGAATCTTACAAACTGCTCATTTCTCTTGGTCGCTGGCAGGGATTTTCCTTTGAAGATGCCTTTAAAGATTGGTTATTTTTGAGGGACCATAAGGAAAATAAGGATTTCCCCTTCATTTTCTCCTGGGGGATTTGGATGGCCCGGAACTCTTCAATTTTTAGGGATGAGGTCCAATCGCCCTTTCAAGTGACAATTACTTGTCTTGGCATTTTTGAACATTTTAAATCCTTGGGAAAGGTGGGAGTTGGAAATCTTCGAGTTATTTAGGAGGAAGCTATAGAAAGGAAAGGTCATGGGATTTTTTTTATGGGGAAGCCTCGAGAGATCAGTTACTGTGTGGGGGGGTGGATGTCTATACATTAACATTTCACATTTTTTTCTTCCCAAGTCTGGTTTGGGAGCTGGTTCAAATAACTACTCTGAGATTATGGCATTATAACTTTTATTATTATTTTTTGTGGAAAAGGGGTGCAAAACTTTACAGGTTTTCGGGGATTCCTTACTAATCATCAACTGGGTGAACAGAGTTCAAAGATGTCACATTTCTCATCTTGTGCCAATTTTTTAGGAAGTTATGAGGATTATTATTTGTTTTTACTCTATATCTTTCTCTCATATATACAGGGAACAGAACCAGTTGGTTGATAGGATTTCCAAAGAAGCCTCGCAGCTAGACTATGGTCGGTGGCATATTAATGAACAGACAACATAGGGAACCTTTCACTACTATCATAGGTCGTTCCATGATGGAATTTCTTAAGAGAGAAACTGGTTATCAGAGACCAAAAGCATAAAACTACTTGATTTTTTTTGTATATGTATAGGCAACATAATAGACTACTTATAAGTGATTTATGTTTACAACTTTTGTATTGGTTATGAGCCAGTTTTGATATTTTGATGTAAAACAATAAGGAGGATAATGGTGGTATGACAAAGATGTCTTTTGTTGAAACTTCAGTAATGGAAGTGTTTCCATTACAATTTAATATATACTTGGTTGTTTCTTTTCTCATAGGGCGTATATACCTGTGAATGTAATTTTGTATCTACTTAATGAAATTACGCATTTTTCTATAATAAAAAAAAATGATTTCATAGCAAGTGAATTTTATTACTTACAATTAATGCTTTGGAAACAAATTCAACATATCATAGTGTTCTTTAGTACATTGTCAATACCAACTATTATAAAATAACACAAAAAAGGGTCTAGAAACATAATTTATTGATTCTAAGGGAGATAATTTGCACATAACTAGCAAGTCATAGTTTCCAATGTGTTTTTAAGATTCTCTCTTCTTTTACTTACACTTGATGTTTGTTTCTATGGATGCATGCATTTTTATGGTTAGCTTGTTCTATATAGACCAAAGAAGTCACTCCATCCAAACTAAGGTCAATGAACACATTGTTGATCACCAACCATAATTGCACCATCATATATGTCATTATCGAACACTCTTATAAAACTAAACTATATATATATATATATATATAAAGAAAAATAATATTTTATCCAAAACTTAACATAACTCTACTAGACTCATTATAGGGACCTTATCAATAATAATAATAATAACTAATAATTTCACCAAAGAAGATAAACTCAAACTTAGGATAACCTAGTTCCTCGTTATCAGCATCATGTGCAACTCAATCATATTCAATATCAATCCATTGTTGTGACTTGACATTTTAAGGTTTTCCTTATGTTCCCCCTTATGTATTGGGTTCTAATTTAATTCTAACTTATTTCTATCCAACATTAACCTTATTAATCCCTGATCTCTTTTTCATTTGAATTGTTGTAGAAGTTATACTTTCAAACTATTTGTTCTCTTTCTATTTGTCATCATGTAGCAGGGGTGTAGATCCATCTTGAGTTTGCATTTATCAAGCATTGAGAGGAATCAAATATATACAAGTGTAAACCATACTCAAAGTGAAAAAAATTAAGGAAGAGTTTGCACTTCCAAGGATTTGATCCCTCTCCACACTTGATAGACATGAGGTTAAGATGATTCTACAATAAAACTATTTCATTTTTTCCCATGACATTGTTTAATGCTTGTGTGTGTGTGTGTGTGTGCGCGTGCACACGCACGAGTGTGTGCACACCTATTAAGATATTAAGTTGAATTAATGTGATTATTCTTATTTTTATTTTTATCATTTTATTTAAATTATTTTTTCCGACCTATGCCATGTACACATATCCCTCATACTACATTGTAGAACACACCTCTCAACACAATCAATATTCTAGAATGTCATGAATTTAACCTTTAGGTTATTTCTCTTTAATTTATATCACCTCGTTTTCCCACTTTCCTTTAGTTTTCCCCCACCCCTTTCACATTGTTTCTTGTCTAACCTCCTCTTCCTAACCCATCCTCTTTTTCAATCAATTTCTAACTAGAATTATATTTAATTTCTTAATTGTATTTTAATTTCCTTTCTACTTCCCCCACCTTTTTTAAACCTTAAATTTCCTACCTTAAGACACCCAAATGTATTTTGTCAATTCACAATGCATCACCTTGACGAATTTTTATTCTGATAGACCGCACAAGATGGCATTCATGGCCTTTGCATTATTTTCACTAGGCTTCTTCTTAGCTGCATCTATTGGTGGAGTTTTTGAGGTTGTATATCTAGTCACGATTGATTTCCAAATATCAAAACCAAGGTTCATTAGATATGTTCGCATCCTTATGCTCCAAAAGGCGTAGTTTGTTCTGTCAAACAACGGAGCCTTGCTTGTGGAGAAACCTTTTTGACTAGCCATGTGTTCCCCTAAGATCTTCCTTCCAGCGGTTAGACTGTTTCCAAAGGAACCTTCCCTGATACCAATTATTAAACTTATTCTTATACTGAGAGGGTGGGGTGAATCAATATGATACACTTTTTACTTTAAATGAGCATTCATCAATCATTCATTAACTTTAAAATAGTAAATGCATGTAAACTCAAATCACAATTCATAGAGTTTAATTTGGAAACCCTTGTAGGAGAAAACCACAAAAACTTATCTTTATAAATGTTTCTACACACCAAGCTACTAGAGACACCAATCTCTTCAGTTGAGCATCAACTCAACAAGATATTGTGTAGTAACCAACCTATTGAAGAAACCAATCTCCTCAACTGAGAAATAATTCAATAAGACATGTATAGGCACCATTCTAAGATCTTCATACACATAGTACTTCTAATTTCACTTGCATGCTTCATACTTCATGCATTTCACAACATCATCATACCCTTAACTTTCATGCTCCAACGCCTCTCCTTACTTCATACCCTAGACATAGCTTCAAACCCTTCATGCCCTATCGAACCTCATAGCATCATTCCTATAATATAATTCCAAAATTCAACATCACAACCTCAAAATAGTGCACTATGCAACATCATAGACCTTATTCCTTCATAGTGCACCCTTAAAACTCCAAGAAAACTCCTCTTCTTCACCTTTAAGCCCCAAGAATACTCTCTTTCTCCTCCTACGCACCTCATATCTATTCTGTGCACTTGTGCTTTCTCTTCTTGCTTGGATTCTCTTCAAATGCGCACATTTATCTTGTATTTATAGTGTTCTTGCATTCACTTATGGAGCCGACTTGTAAAACTGGTTGGATCAACCTGTACTTTTTGGTTGGGCCGACCTAATAGAATCTTTCATATCCCCTCATTCCTATGGATTTAAAGAGAGTGGCATACACTGTTGGAAAGGTCTCAAGATAAAATTTTCAACCATATATCATATGCTTCCATTTGAGCTAGGTATTTAGAGTAAAAAGTTCTTCAAATATAGGGTATCCAAATTGAGCATCAAAAATCCAAAAACAGTATTTCCAACAATCTCCATCTTACAATCATTATATTGGACATTTGTAGTCTCCCCATGTCTTTGACATCAATGACAACAATATTTCCAACTAATAGATCTTGGTTCACCAAAGATTGGTTTTGTCAACTTCAAATTTAAGGCATATTTGCTTATCAAAATTTACATATCACTTTATTGACACTACTAACATGCAACCGCTCCAAAATTCCCAACATTTGTGAGGTGTCCACTTTCAAGATATCATGTGAATTCATGAATTATGTGTGGGATGATAGAGACATCCTACATGGTGGTGCAAGGGGCATAGGGTAGTTAAGTATTAGACCTAACGCAAGGAAGTATTTCATTTTGCTAGAAATTTTTCTGAATAAAAACCGTGTGAGGTTTTAAAACGTCCAATTTTTCGAGTCGACACTCCACCCATCATCAGGGACATAATTGCCCTTTTTTTTATTTTGGCTTTAGCAAACCAACCAGATTTTGTATTGTGTTGTATTCTCTTATGGTTAATGAAAGCTATTTTCGTAGGAAACTCAATCGGTCTTCCTTATTGTGTTAATATTGCACTCTTGTATTATATTAAGCATATATCTCAATTTAAGATATATTAAGCATATATAATCATAGGTGTATTAAGATATATTAAGAATATATAAGCATAGGTGTATTAAGATATATGTATTATATTCTAGACAAACTTCCAATTATTCTCCTTGGTCAAGACTTTAAAGAAGTGTTATCTTGAAATAAGGTGAAACTCAATATCCCCAAGTAGTTGATCATTCTCACGCAACAACAAAATTGCATTAGGTTTTTATATGGTGCCTATTCAATAAAAATCTAAAGCTTCATAAGGTCAATGTGTAATATATTTGCACGATGCTTCCAATAATAAATGATGTCATAGAAAGTGAATTTTAAACTTATACTCAATGCTTTGGAAACAACTTCAATGTATCATAATGTTCTTTAGTACATTATCAAGAACAACTATTAAAAAGAACACAAAAAAGGGTCTAGAAACCTAATTTATTGATTATAAGGGAGTTAATATTACACATAACTAGCAAGTCTTAGCTTCCAATGTGTTTTTAAGATTCTCTCTTCTTTGACATACACTTATTCTTGTTTCTATGGATGCATGCCTTTTTATGGTTATTGGGTTCTATATAGACCAAAGAAGTCACTCCATCCAAACTAAGTTCAAGGAACACAATGTTGATCACCAACCATAATCGCACCATCATATATGCCATTATCGAACACTTATAAAACTAAACAATATATATATTAGCCAAAACTCAACATAACTCTATTATACTGATGAGAGGTGCCTTAGCAATAATAATAAAAAAACCAAAAATTTCACCAAAGAAAATAAACTCAAACTTAGTCTAACCTAGTACCCCGTTATCAACATCATGTGCATATCAAACATATTCAATATCCACCCATTGTTGTGACCTGACATTTTAATTTTTTCCTTATGTTCCCACCTTTTTTGCTAATTTTTATATTAAAACAAGTTGGCTTCTCACTTACCCTTATGTATCGGGTTCTAATTTTAATTCTAATTTATTTCTCTCCAACATTAAACTTATTAATCACCCAATCTCATTTTCATTTGCATTGTTGTAGAAGTTATATTTTCAAACTCTTTGTTCTCTTTCTATTTGTCATCATGTAGCAGTAGTGTAGATCCATCTTGAGTATTCATCTATCAAGCATTGAGAGTGATCAAATATATACAAGTGTAAACCAAATTCAAAGTGAAAAATATTAAGGAAGGGTCTACACTTCCATGGATTTGATCCCTCTCCACTCTCAATAAACATGAGGTTACGATTAATCTACAATAACACTATTTCATTTTTGTCCTATTAAGATATTAAGTCGACTTAATGTGATCATTTTTATTTTTATTTTTATCATTTTATTTAAATTATTTTTTCCGACCTATGCCATGTACACATCTCCCTCACACTACATTGTATAATGYACCTCTCAACACAAACAGWGTTCTAGAATGCCATGCCTTTAACCTTTAGGTTATTTCTCTTTAATTTATACTTTCTGATCCCCCTCCCATCCCCTATCACCAATCTCRCCTCGTTTTCCCACTTTMCTTTAGTTTTCCCCCACCCCTTCCACATTGTTTCTTGTCTGACCTTCTCTTCCTAGCCCATCCTCATTTTCAATCAATTTCTAATAGGAATTATATTTAATTTCTTAATTATATTTTAAGTTAGTTTTTACTTYCCCGCCTTTGTCAAACCTTAAATTTCCTACCTTGAGACACCCTTGTACCCTTAATAATTTAGTTGCATTCCACTCCTTACATTAACTTTTAATATATACAAAAATATAATGTATTTCAACTTCATCTTGACCCCGTAATAATTCTTTTAATATGAACCACTATATATAAACATCTTGTTCTCTCCTTTGCTATATTCATTTCACTCCTCTATAATGATGAATGAGATTACCAAAAAATCATCATTATAGCACAATTCAATTCCCAAAAAAAATATAGACAAAGCATGTAGTTTATACATGTCACAAGCTACAAACTTTCTAAAATATTAATATCAATAAAGCTTCAAGTGATGATAACCACTGCTTTATCTCTTAATGTTCAAGAATAGAACCTTTATATATCAAACTAGTTCATTGAAGACATCTTGATCTTCTCCAGAGATCCTTTCAATTATTTCTTGTCTAACCTCCCCTTTTTAACCCATCTTCGTTTTCAATCAATTTCCAACTACAATTATATTTTAATTTCCTTTCTACATATCCCCCTTAACTTAAATTTCCCACCTTAGTGAACCCTTATACACTTGACGATAGGACAATCTCACTCGTCACAATAACTTCTAATAAACCAAAATATAAAAACTTCTTTCAACTACTATTTTTACCCATAATAATTGTTTTTATTCTAATCACTATACATAAACATTGCATTCTCTCCTTTGCATTACATATCTCTTTCTTTAATCATGAAGATAGGGTACTAGAAAACCAACATTGTGATGCAATTCAATTCCAGAAACACTAGACAAAATATAATAGTTCATGCATGCCACAAACTACAAACTTCTTAAAATATTAGTGTCTTTAAAGATTCAAGTGATGAGAACTTGGTTCAATGTAGTCTTTATTAATCATCTCCTACAACCATAGCTTTCTCTCTTACTATTCAAGAATAGAACCATTATATATATGATTGGTTAATTGAACACAACTTGATCTTCTCCAAGAATCCTTTCAATTGTTGATCCTAGCAAGTATTTTTTGTGACCAATTTTTCACTCTTTAGGTTGCTAGTCTGTAGATGCTTCAAAATTAAGAACACAAACTTGTATTAAAAAAATAACCTTTTGATTTTGTAATGAAAATGGAAACCATAGATTTTGTTTCATTCAAGATTTTAAATAAAAATCATAGAATATTTCACCAACCTGTATTTGTTCAACCTTCATCAAATATTTTGCATGTATATCCAAAGGTAGGGAGACTCGAAAAAATCTGATGCACATCCAACAGAACTACATCCAATTGAATTTGTATCGCCTGATGATGATCAATTTAGTATCTCCCTAGAACCATCCCAATGAATAGGATCAACTTCTAAACATGTTTTCTTCAATTCATAGCGCTATCGAAAGTTGGTATGCACTATAATCCCATCAAGTTATGTTGGTCATCATAAATAGAATAATTTCACTCATTTTTGTCTCCTTTTCAACCTAGGTTCTTGAATCTCATCAATTAAATTATAAAACTTACAATGTTTTTTGCAGTCCCTTTTTACAACCTAGAGGACAACAATTCTCCAAGTCTATCTGGTTGCAATATGTGCAATTTCCTTGTTTTCTAAAAATCATTTTCTATCACATCATTGGTCAACTTGCTCTCGTTACATAAAGGGTTGAAGGTTGATTTATTTCGCATTTAATATTTTCTTAATAATGGGTTGAGTGGAAGTTTTCACCAAAGGTTAGTTTGTATGGCTTTGTTATATGCCTCATCCAAGATTTGGATATCAGAGCCATGAAATTCATTTAAGTGGTAATCTGTGAAGTTCACCAATGTGTTCTCATTGCTTGTTCTAGTATTCGACCTATCTGCAAAATCTATGAACTTTTATGAGATCCCTTATCTTGTATACATACATTCCCTAATTGCAAACTTTCTAGATCATATCATAATATATCCATTGTTCGAGGATTATAACCCACAATCATATCTACACTTATATTACCACATCCATTTCTATAACTAGTGTTTATTGACACGGCATTAGTTTTACAAAATAAAAAAATAAGCTTTAAATTTCAAACCCCCAAGTTCATGTGTAACATCCAACCCTCAATAGCAAGTCCCTGGAATGATGTGTCACATCCACCCCTCACCACCTAACATCACTTAGTGGTGTTTTTCTACTCTATGGATCTCTTTAGCTCTCTATTGTTCCACATGTGATGCATCTGTTAATTGCAAGCTTAGATCATGTCACATGCTTATATCTCTAATTAACAATTGTAATCCATGTTAATGTCTCTACTTCTACTCTAGGTTAGATGATCTTACATCCATGATAATTTGTTAACATGAAAATTCATACATACATTAATAATCTGAAAGCGTGTGGATCTCTTTACCTTCCTGTACATATGATGCACTTCCTAATCACAATCTTTCTAAATTATATTAAGATACATACTTTGAGCATTATACTAAAATTACTATCTCTACTTGAGTGTGTATTATTGAGACTGGGTGTGTATTATTGAGACAAGGGATGTTTATGTTAATGCCTTCTGTTAAGCCCTAATATTGGCTCATTACCCTTTAATTGGGGCATATTATATTAGTAATGTTATTTTATTTATGTCATCTTTAGGCCATTAGTTGTAATTATACCTCCTAGTCTCCTATATATACCAAGGAGACATTTTCATATTGAATCATCT
Organism: Picea engelmannii; assembly: GCA_009831015.1. NCBI lineage: Eukaryota > Viridiplantae > Streptophyta > Pinopsida > Pinales > Pinaceae > Picea > Picea engelmannii. The sequence continues at coordinate 63,089 of ML824954.1, forward strand.
TGTACTTGAACATTTAAGTGGGGTAAAAGGAGGTTGCCC
>ML824955.1:0-25471 GCA_009831015.1 Picea engelmannii
AATTCATTGGTTACATTAAGCACAGTAAATTCATCATCTTAGTTGAAAGTGGCAGCACTCATAATTTCATTCATCACCACCTTTCCCAAGAAATCAATTGTTATATATGTGATGTCAACAATTTTCAAATCGTGATTACCAATGGAGGTTCCATGAAATGTGGGGGCGTTCTGAAAGTGTGTGCCTACAAATTGGATAGTATAACTTAAAATCTCACATGTTTGTTATTGACATGGGTGGTTGTGACATTGTGCTTGGTGTTGAATGGTTATACACTCTAGGCCCCATAACCATGGATTTCATGGATTTGACTATGAAATTCCAACAGGAAGGCCAACAGTATAAATTCCAAGGAATTATAACAGGGTCTCCACAGATCATCAGTTCCTAGTGCATGGAAAAGTTACTCAAAAAAGGTCATTCTTGCATAATTCCCCAACTCCCTTCCATTCAAGCAATTGAGACTCCCTCAGTGCACCCCAACCTTCAATATGTCCTTTCCCAACATCACACTATTTTCCAAACTCCCCAGGGCCTTCCCCCCTCACGCAATGACCATGACCATTCCATTCCTTTAATTCTCGTCAGTCTTCCTCACAATGTGTGCCCTTATCATCATCCCTTTGCTCAAAAAAATTAAATTGAGAACATTGTCCAAGAATTGCTAGAAGGAGGTGTTATTTGTCCTAGTACCATCCCCTATTCTTCCCCTGTTGTCATGGTCCTCAAGAAGGAAGGCACTTGGTGCATGTGTCATGATTTTTGTTCCCCCATCAAACTTACCATCAAGGAAAAATTTCCCATTCTTGTCATAGATGGCTTTCTGGATGAACTCAGTGGAGCTCAATACTTTACCAAACTTGACCACTATTCTGGATACCACTAGGTACATTTGAAACAGGAAGACATTCCCAATACTGCATTTTGCCTTCATGAGGGCCACTATGAGTTCTTGTTCATTCCATTTCGTATTTATAATTCCCCCTCAACTTTTCAAAGTTTCATGAATCATGTGTTTTGTCCTTTCGTTCGTCACTTTGTATTAGTATTATTTGATGATATTCTCATCTATAGTAAAACTTGGCAAGCCCATCTCACCGATGTGGATCAAGTTCTCCATCTCCTTTTTAAGTACAATTTTTTGCTCAAACATTCTAAATGTTCTTTTGGCGTCTCTGAAGTTGAGTACCTGGGTCATATTGTTGGCAAGGATGGTCTACGAGTGCATCCTAAGAAAATTGAAGCTATGCAGAATTGGCCTCACCTAAAACTCTTTAAATTTTGTGTGGATTCCTGGGTTTAATAGGCTATTATCGAAAGTTTGTTCAAAATTATGGGAAAAGTGTGGCTCCTCTAACAACTCTCCTTAAAAAGAATGCTTTCGATTGGAATCTAATCGTTGACCAATCCTTCCAAACCTTGAAAGAAACAGCACTACTCATGTACTGGCCCTACCTGACTTCACCAAGACCTTTGTTGTGGAATGTGATGCATCAGGGAGAGGAATTGAGGCAATCCTTATGCAATATGGATGACCTTTGGCTTTCACCAGCAAACATTTTTTGGAGCGACATTTGGGCCAATTGATCTATGAAAAGTAAATGTTGGATATTTTTCATGCAATGGATCTCTAGCGCCCTTATCTATTGGGATGTTGCTTCCGGATTAAAATGGATCATCAAAGCCTCAAGTACTTCCTAGAACAACGGATTTCATCCCTGAAGCAACAAAAATGGGTGACCAAGTTGTCTGGATATGATTATGAGATCATTTATAAGAATGGAAAATAAAATGTGATGGTTGATGCTCTTTCTAGGAAATATGAAGAAGAAGGGTCCCTCTTTTCCCTCTCATTCATTGTCACCAACTGGATTCAGGTTGTTCATTAGGAATGGTCGCAAGACCCCAAAATTTCCAGCCTAATCTAGCAACTGCAACAAGATCACCAATATGCTCCAGGGTACTCTTGGCACAATGAAAAGTTTCTCTATAAAGTTCGTCTATATTTAAGCAAACAATCATCCCTTAAATCCATGGTGCTATCTGAGTTTTATGCTTCACCTATTGTGGGTCATTCGGGTTTTACCAAAACTTATGAACAGGTCAAATGTTATTTTTTTAGGGATGGTATGAAACAAGACATATGCACCTTTGTGGCCGAATGTGATACATGTCAATACAATAAGGAAGAGATTGTCAAACCTCTAGAAACACTCCAACCACTTCCACTTCCACCTACTATTTGGATAGATATTTCTATGGATTTCGTTGATGTCCTACCCAAATCAGGAAATAAGTCAGTCATCATGGTGGTAGTAGATCTTCTTTCCAAATATTTTCATTTTTTTTTATGGACAATATCTTCAAACTCCATTTAATGCAACATTCTATTGTTTCTGACCGAGATCCAACTTTTACCATCAATTTCTAGTAATAATTATTCTGGATCCATGGCACCCAATTGCATCTCAGCACAACCTATCATCCCCTGACTGATGGCCAAATGAAAGGGGTCAACAAATGTTTGGAAACATATTTGAGGTGTTTTTCATCTAACAGAAAACATCAATGGGTTTAGTGGTTACCACTATCTAAATGGTGGCACAACACCTCTTACCATACTACCACTCGCATGACTCCCTTTGAAAGAGTGTACGGCCAAAAGCCACCATCGATTCTTCCATACATGCAGAGTGTCTCAAAGGTTCAGGAGGTATGCCACAATCTTACAATTATCATTACCATTCTATGTACTCTCGAATAAAATTTGGCCATGGCTTAGAAATGCATGAAGAAACAAGAAGATTAGGGTCATTTTGAATGTCAATTTGTTGAAGGGGACTAGGTGTTTCTTGGTCTACAACCATACAAGAAGAATTCACTAAAATCCAAACATTATCAGACACTTTCCTCAAATTTTATGGTCCTTATACTATTCTCAAATGCATGGGACCAATGGCATATCAATTGGCCTTGCCCAGTCACTCCAAGCTACATCATATTGTGCATGTCTCATGCCTGAAGAAAGTGATTGGCACCAAGTGTCACACCTAGACCAGTCTACCATAATTGTATGAAGAAGTTTTTGTTTGGTTGTAGCCACAAGTTGTATTAGACCAGCGTGAGCGTCGTCTCCATCAGCGCACCATCAAGAAAGCTTTAGTTCAATGGAAGGATACTCCGCCAGAAGATACCACCTGGGAGTCGGCTACCATTCTGCAACAATTTCCTCATCTTAATCCTTGAGGACAAGGCTCTTTTTCAAAGGGGAGGGCATGTTGAGGACCTAACCTCGCTAACCCCTCATGTATATAGAATTACATGTTTTCCATGTAACAAAGTCCGACATTAGTCTATAAGTCATATTTATTCAATATGAACAAGTCAATGTAAGAATATCTAATAGAAGCTTTCGCTTCTAGAAAGATATTCCTCTAGAATGTTCTTTAGAATATAGAATTAGTATAAATAAGAATATGAGACATGAGAAAGATTTGTCTTGAGAATTATTGTAATATATCTCTACTCTGCTAGAGGTTTCCCCCTCGAAGAGGCAATTGAACATTGCTTTCTTTGAATAAAGGTATTATTTCTAGTATCGCTCTTCTCAATATTTTGTTGTTCCCTTGATATCTGTTGAATATTCTTGTTTAAGCTTATTATATTACATACGGTACCTTACAGACATGGCTATGGTTTTATGTCTTTCAACTTTTTATCTCATTATGGATGACAATTATAATGACAATTATTATGGATTGGTGTTACCAAATTTGATGTGAACGGGGGGTGTTTTGGTTATCTTTTGTTGTGGCTTTTAAGATTTGTTATGGTTATGTATTTATGGATTTTGACTAGATACTTCATTATTGGAAGATTGTTACTATGGATCGGTCCCATCAAACCTGTTGTGAACATGGTAGATAGGATATTGTTGTTGTCTTTAAGAGTGCATGCCTTTGGATATTGAAACAGTTAAATTTGTTGTCGTATATATAAACAATTTTTTGAATGTTGTTTCAAGAATATGTGGAATGTGGCCCTTTTATATCTAATAAAAAGTTAGGATTTTTTTACCATGAAAACAAAATTATATTAATTATATTTTTTTTAATTTTATGTCATTTTTTATATATATGTTTCTTATAATTTCACATAACAATTTTATTTTGGTTTTTTAACCAATTTTTTTTATAATTATCTACTAATGACATTTTTCACCTACTAATTATTTAGTTTTAGTCTGAAATACATAACTTATAATATCGAACAAAAATAATAATAAAAAAAATAGTATATGTTGAAATACTTGTCATGTTTGTGCATTGGGTTGAGATATTGACCGACATTAATTATAAACAGACAAACATTTATGATACCATTGAACATTCCATTTATCAAACTTTTAACGTTTTCAAAAGTCAAAATTAAATTAAAATTTTTACATTTCTGACATTAAAAATTAATCTTCAAAAAAATATTCTCAAAAACATTAAAACATTAAATATTTAATAAATAGTAAATAATTATTTTTAAAAAAAATGCATTGACATGTTACACTTATTGGCAAAGTAGCACGCTATCATTCCAAACTTCATGACCTCCCGATTTCACAAAAGTGTGCTATCAGCCCAAACTTTACTACCTTTCAATCTTCCTTCCCCCAACATCTCCTCCAGTGTCCATTTATGCACATTGAGATCTCCACCATTCATATTAAGATTTCCCAAAAGGTTCATTGTTACACACCAAAATGTCACACTTGAGTTTCACACCCTAAGTGTCACAAGTGTCACAAAGTGATGTATGCACCTTGTTAAGTGTCGCATGCATTGTTGCAAGTGTCGTATGCACCTTACTTGGTGTCGCATTCACTTTGTTGAGTGTTGCAACACCTTGACACCATGAAAGAACATTTCTCACAATCCCTAGTTAGTGTGGAGGAGAAATTTATCATATGAAGGTCAAAATACTATGTGCACATGAATTATTCATTATTATTTATAAAAAGGAAATTAATTTAGTGTGAGAATGCACCTCACATTTTGTTTCCTAATCTCAAAAATAAGTTGAGAATCTCATGGATGGTTGAAATATTTTCTCAAACCAAAATCATAATTTGGTGGATCTTGAGAGATATTTCCTCCTTAAAATCCTTGAGAGATATTTTCTCCCTAAAATCCTTGAGAGATATTTTCTCACTAAAAATATTAGAGATCCCAATTTAGTGGATCTAGTGAATGATCTTCTACATGGAATTTAAGCCTCCAAATCCTATATAATGAGGGCTTTCCATGGTGAAGGGGAAAAATATTTGAGATATCAAACCTTTGATCTTGGGGAAATAATTCAACATTTTTATTTCAATATTCATGCAAGGGTTTGGATGAGGAGATCTTGGAGAAGTGATTGCATCGTCAATCATGCTTTGTAAGTGCCTTCTTTGGATTTCCAATTAATATCAACTTGGCCTATTCCCTTCAAGTTCATGTGTTATACATCTGCTTGTCTATTATTGTTTCAGTCTTCATAGATAGAGTTTCTTTATATAATAATATATAGTATGAGGAATATTCCCCTTTCTATTATTTGCAGGACTTCAGTTTCATTGGGGAGCTTGGAGATCAAGCCAAAGGATTGGAGCAGTGAGGAAGAACATCTCAACAAGGTACACCACATCCTTCCTCTCTCTTGTTTGATTGATTAAGTTGTATCTATAGGGAAAGTAGTAACCACTTGTTCACTTTTGTATTTGTACCAAATATAGGGGTCTTGAACTAAAGGGGAACTTATCCTATCCGCAGGATAATATTTCTCACAACATAAAAATGGTGACTCCACTGGGGAAGAACTTTGACTAGTTTTTCCTCTTTTTCGTCTCGAATCCCTTGCTTGAGATTAGATATTGCTTGTTTTATTCTTGTTTACGATCTATTTCCCCTTATCCCTTCCTGATTGAATAGTTTACAGAGTCATTGATTGGTTTTTTCTAAGTTTTTAGTGTTTTTGCGCCATTTCTTGAACTTTTCCAGAACTGGCCCTCCCCTGTAATTGTCATTAGAGCACCATTCTCCTTACTAGTGCTCCCCTATAGTTGACCACAGGGTTCCATTATTCTGACTGGAGATCCCCTAGAGGCATGTAGAGTGCACCATTCTCCTTATTGGTGCTCTATCTCTTAAGGAAAGGAGTGCCAGTGTCTCTTTTTGAGGAAAATTCAGGGTTTTTTCCTTGATCTGCTAGGTCTGTTGAAGTGGATTTTTAACTCAAAAGTCTTCCAATTGTTTTTTGACTTTTTTTTATTGAGTATATGATACTATCACTCATTTTTATCTTTGTTGAGCTTTCAAACCTCTTCTAATTTGCGAGATTGGTTCATCTTTATTTTCACTAGTTTGGTCTTTGTCTCGTGATGTTTTCAATTATCTGGTTGATTGGAAGAAGTCTGTAAAGGTTTGATTGGTCTTGAGTTTTTTTTCAATCTTCTTCAGAACATATTGCTCTTTTGAATGATTAAGATTCTTTTGCTTACCACAACATAGCTAGAATGCATTTTCTTGCTGCTCACTTTTAAGGATTGTCGATTCATTATCTCTTTTTATTTTTGGCTACGCTCTTTGAGTACTTGTCGAACTTTTGAGTTCTTGATTGAGTGAGTTATTTCATACTTAGTTTCTCTCAGTTCTCATCAGTTTTGAGTGCATTTCTTGTTCGATCTTTTTACTTCATATTCCTTTGTATCTGCATTGGATCCTTACATTGAAGTAAGGAAGTAGAAATAACTTGCATTCGATTTAGGTTCATTGCATTTATAATCAAACGAACATAAATTGATTACATTCAAAGTTTTGGGTGGTATATGTTTATAGTTTGCATTAGGTAAACTGCATTGGGTTTATGCATTTGGGAATGGAAAAAGACTCTTCTCCTTTCCATAGATAGAGTTCATCGAACATAAATATGTGCATCTCACTATGTTGCACTCTTTTGGAGTCGAAGTCACGAATATCATCAATTTCACTTCCATAGCCTTAAGTAAACAACAGCCTAAAAATCAAAGCGCTAATTTAAATCTATCTAGAATTTTTTCTTTCTAGGGGTCTACAAACCTACATTATCTTAAGTGTATGGCTTTGTAATAGGTGTTGAGAATAACTTTCCAAATCCATAAACAAACATAGAATCTTGTGATAGGGAGAGAAAATCCAATTTTTGTATAAGCATAGTCGGGACCCCCCTCTCAAACAGGGGTTAAACACGAGGTTGTGTGCAGGAGAGCAGCGAAGATTACCCCTCAGAAGATTAACCAAACTTAGTGGAAAAATCGTATACCGGGGGTTCTTCTTGAAGTGTCATCGGTTTCATTAGGTCTCGGTGCTTCATGAATCTCGAATTCCTTTGAGGTTCTTTGGAGTTTACTGATCCTCTTGTCTTCAATCCTCTAGAAGAATTTCAGACTTGATATTATGCCCATATGTTTGATTCGGACTGTCAAATTTACCCACCCGGAGGCTGACTGTGAGTTGGTAACCTTAGTAGCCTCTATCTTTAGGGTTCATACACAAGGTGACGGTGAAGGGGAGTTTTTTTGTACCTGGGTCAGATGTTTGTCGAACTCACTTGGGATCCTTGGAGGGTAACCCATGGATAAACCGTGAGGGAACTTGCACCAAGGTTTAATTATGTTGAGAAAGTTGCCAACATAACTGATCCACCCACTCTATCTCAACCCCTTTTCCATAATGATCCTGCGACGTTAGATTTCATCACCAACTAGCACATTCAATGTGAAAAGGTTTGGTTGTTTGGTTTGCTTCCTAGATTTTTTAGCGTGTGTCGTTTGCTTTCCCTAGAAATTCCTTAGGATTGAGTATGTTTCTATGGCGTCGGTTCCTAGAACTACCAATGAAGGAACTCCTTTTCTCGAGATATCGTATGTTTCTCTTCTGTGGGACATGTTGGTCCTCCTTATATCACTACTTTGACTCTTCTTGGACTCACTATTGGGTTATCAGTCTAACTTTTTTCCATTCTGGTGAATGTAAATGCTCCTAGTGCTTCATCTGTAAGTACTCCACCCTAGGACCATCAACCTCATGTCAATCCTTTGCCTTCTTTTCCCATAGGGTCTTCTTCCCATTCTTCCTCTTCGCCTAGTGAAATCTCTACAGCTAGTAACTAGGTGGATATGAAGAAGAAGAAAAGGAAGATTAAGAAGAAGATAAATAAGCTAGGGGGGGCTTTCAACCACTGCAGGACATGTTGGAAGTGATCAACGAGATACAGTTCATCATGTTGGGAGTGTTGGTTATGTCGACAAGTCTACCAAGACACATCGCAAGCCCAAATTCCCTTGCAGGCTTTGTAAGGGTGACCACCTTCTTAAGGATTTCCCTAGTATTCCCAAGGTTGTAGAAGTGTGGTCTCAAGGTTCTCAACTCACGTCATCATCCATTGCATCTCATGTTGGTGAAAAACCATCAACTAGTGATAATCTAGTTGGAAGAAAGAAAAGTAAAGTCAAATTTCCTTCACTTAATTTCCTAGTGATAATCATATGGATGAGGTTTCATATCTGTTGGAAAAGATGGTTGGTGTCCAACAACAACTTCCATATCCCAACCCTCCATTGGTTGATGAACTAGTCAATATGGTTCCATCATCTATCAATTTGGTTGATCAGGTAATCCATCTGGTTCCATCATCAGTTGAGTCGGTCGATCAAGTGATCGATCCGATTTCACCTTCGATCGATCCCACTCTCCCCTTGGAGAGTGAAGTTAAATTGGTATATCTAATACCACCATTGGTCGATCCCACTCCTCCTAGAAAGAGTGAGGATGTTGCTTAGGTCTTTCTTGTTTCTACATATTCTTTTGGACAAGGGGGCACTTCACCCGTCCCACCGGAACCCCCTCCGAGTAATGAGGCCATTCTTTTAGATTGGGGTGCACTTCCAAAAACTCATCTCCCTTCCTATGTACCTTTCCAGATCATTGTTCATGTTTGTGTTAGGGGCGTTCCTCAGACTATTGTCGATGAAGGTGCATTAGTTAGTATTTTATCCTCCATTGCTTGGCAAGCTTTAGGTTCTCCTCAGCTTGCGTCAGTGACTCAGAATTTGTTGGCTTTTAACATAAGGGATAGTCAACCTTTAGGGATCCTTCCTCAGTTTCCTATTACTTTAGGAGGGAAAATTGTCTATATTGATGTGATGGTAGTCCACGACCCCTTGGATTTTAATTTTCCCCTCAGGCAAGATTACGTTTATACTATAAAGGCTCTTGTGTCCACAGTCTTTCGAGTGATATATTTCTCTCACAATGAAAACATAGTGACCATAAACCAACTTTTATTCATTGGCCCTCATACGACAGTCAACCATCCAACTTCCATGAATAGTCCTTATATGAAAGCGACAACCACCCCATCGCAGGTCAATTATGTGGCAACATATCCCATGTATTCAACTATGAATGAGAAGGAATCTCTCCCTTATTATGATTTAGATCTGGTAGCTGACATGGTGATCTCTTCGATAGGGATATTAGAGCATGATATCCCTACCCCTATCGCAATCCTCGATATGTATTCCTTCCAAAGTGTAGTTCTACCATCGAGCGAAGATCTCTTGGAATCCATTATTGAGGTTTGTCCCTTTACATATATTCCTTTCAAGGCATTGTCCTCTTGGAATCCATGATCAAGTAGAGGTCTTTGAGCATAGTTTATTTGTTGATTTCAAACTCATTAAAAAATGAAACCAGGTTTGAGAAGAGTTCTTGTTTTTGTGTCAAGCTCGTTAAAAAATGAAACAAAAGGCCTCAAGCATAGTTTTTCTAGTTTAAAGCTTGTGTAAAAATGAAACCTACCTTGCGAGCATACTTTTCTTCTCTATGAAAAGATCGTTAAAAATGAAACAGAGGTATGGGAATCGAACCTAGAGGTCATGAGAAAAGTTCTTTTTCTATGTCAAGCTCGTTAAAAAATGAAACATTCACCTCTCCCATTGAGTCAAGTCTTTTGCTAGATCTCGTAAATGGTGAGTCGAGTCTTTCACTAGATCTCGTAACCTTCATTTCATCTGCCTATGTCGATTGATTCTCTTTATGCCTCTGGTGAACATTTTCCTATTAGTAACCAGGAGTCTATTGGGTATAAAAAATGGCAATAAGAGAAGGGTCGATGGAAGAAATGAAGCTTCGGGGGGCAGATATCCAGCCTCTAGACATCATGCTGGAGAAAATCCACTAGCTTCCATCACGCAGCTAGGGGAAAAGTACCAACTATCCTTGGGTCTCCTTCGAAACCTTTGGAAATTACGATGGGAAGTATCGAGCTCAGTCTTTGTTCTTTCTCGTGCTCGTTAAAACATGAGAATAGGTTACTGAGTACACTTTTATCTCTTTTTAGGGCTCGTAAAAACTATACGAAAAAGGAATTCTTTGGATTCTCCTTTAAACCCTTTTCATACTCCCTAAACATGAAAATATTTTCGAGTGAGCTTGCTTCCTTTCACACTCGTTAAAAGGTTTGAAAGGGCGTCTTTCGAGTGGTAGTTTATCTCTTTTTTGGCCTCGCGAGACTAATTACAAAAAAGGACTACTCTAATCAAGCATGATTAGAAGAGTATCCCAATTTTGTGTGTCCCATACCTGAATAACTCGAGGATTGGGCCATAGACCTATGAACTTTCAAATCTGTGCTTTTTCATGTAGCATTATGTATTTTTTCTTAGCCTCCGGAATCAAAATTTCCATCTTGGGAATGTCTTCTATCCTTTTGATGAATTTGCTTTTCCTTGGACATTTTTCTCCCACATATTTTGAAGATATTAGAAGGGAAACAAAGGCTTCCTTGTCGGATATATTGGATGCATCCATACTTTTCTTAAATGTCATATACACATGGACAAGAGTCGATGGATTGTAGCTTCATATCCTACAAAATGATCAACGAACTGAAATGAAGCTATGTAGATCAGACAATAGCAGGTTCTTGCATAAGGATTTAGAACAAATTCAAGCAGCAATCAAATTTGGATCTTCTATAGAGCGATTTGGATAATGGCTAGGATGAACCCTAGCCACAGAGAGAGATGCCCAACAATGTTTATTTCATTTTTGAATGAAATTGCATTTAACTTTTAATTTTAATTTTTAAAATTAATGTTGATAGAACTTAAATTTTAAAATTGAAATTCAAATTGAGACATGCTAAATTAGAGAAAATTTGAAAAAAAAAATGTCTTAAGAGAAATGCATTTTATTAAATAACATTTAAAATGAAATTTTTTAAGGAAATACCCAATCATGTATTTTCAATTATCTTGATGTATTTTTACTAAAAGTATTAAGTGTAAGTACTCATGTATGTAGAAAATTCTACATCCAAATAGTATTTACACTTAATACTTTTAGTAAACCTACAACAAGATAAAATAAAAATACATGAAAAAACATGTTTCTATGTTTTCCCTCTTAAATAATCAATATACACCTTGTTTAAAATTTAAAACATTTTTATTGCTCTTAGTGTGACATAAAAGGTATCATGTTAAACTTTTTCCTCAAATTTCCTCTAATATGATTTCATTTCAAAATGTTTAATGATGAATATATACCCATAAAACCTCATACAAAGAAAAAAGAAAATAAATAATAGGACTGTTTCTCATACGTGCTTTTTAAAGCCAATTTTCAAAATGTTTAATGATGAATATATACCCATCAAGCCTCATACGAAGAAAATAAATAATAGGATTTTTTCTCATGTTTAACATATTACGTGCTTTTTAAAGCCAATTTTCAATCAATTTTTAATATTTAACAATTGTATAAACAAACGTTGTAACATTCCATCCTAAACCCTTTGAATTGGAAATTGAAGGAATTTGAGATTTAATTTAGATAGTAACATTTTTTTTTACGTGTTTTAAGCAAATTTTCAATATTTTAGCAATTGTATAAACAAAAACTTGTAACCTTCCCTCCTAAACCCTTTGAATTGGAAATTGAAAGAATTTGAGATTTAAACTTAGGAACTAACATTTTCAATATTTTAATAATTTTATTAACAAAATCTAGTAACCTTCCCTCCTAAACCCCTTTGAATTAGAAATCGAAGGAACTTGAGATTTAAACTTAGTAATTAAAATATTTTCATAGGAATAGAAGTAGCTATGGACCTGGCCTCATGGACCCTTTGAATTAGATATTAAAGGTATTTGAGATTTAAACTTACAATTCATGTGTTAAAAGAGTTTAACCACCTCATTATTACACAAGGTTCTAGTGTGACATATGCATCGTCTATGTTTAGGTTGGCAAGTAAAATATAGGAGATAATTATTTTAGTAAGATGAATTTTAGTAGGATATTGAGTGAGTGGATTAGAAGGGTTATAGGTCAACGGTTTAGTTAGTAGATAGTGATTATGAATTAATAGTTAAAGTGGAGTAGTGTGTTAAGAGTTTATGGCTTAGTGACTAATGGGTTAGGGATTAGTTTATTATACAATTAATGGGTTAAGGGATAGTAGGCTAATGGGTTAAGATTGGTGGCTAGTAAATTAATGGGTCACGGGTTTAGTGGTTAGAATATTATCAAGTTAGATTATTAATTAATTACTGGATTAGTGGTTAATGGGTTATTAGTTTCATGGGTTAGTGGGTTCGTAGTTAGTGGATTATATGGTTAGTGGAATGGGGGATTAATGGTTAGTGGATTAATAATTAGTATGTCAGTGGTTTAGATGGTTTGTTTATTAGTACGTTAATGGTTAGTGGGTTAATGGATTAGTGTCTTAAACCTCCCTCACCCTCATCCAACTCCTCTCCCCCAATTGTTATCAACTTATCCTCGTTGGACCTTGACCCACCTACTATCCAACTTCTTGAAAAAGGTTTCAACTATGCCATTGTCCCCCATCATATCCTCATTGAGGATATTCTCTACTCCATTGAATCCATTATGTCTCATATTCCCACACATGATGTCGAGGAAATTTGTCAAGAATGTGGTAGGATTATTAGACACGTAAAGCTTCCTAAACCAAATCTTTCCAAGGAAGAATTTCATTCTATTTTTCATCTTAATGATAATCTCGATGTTATTATTTTAAAATCCGACAAGGGTAATGCTATAGTTGTTATGAAAACCATCAACTATGAGGCCAAACTTCTTGACCTTCTTTCATCTTCTTCATATAAACCCCTCCAAGAGTCTTCTCAATGTCATCACCAATTTAGTCATTGAAGCCATTAAATCCTCATCCATAGACCTATCTATTCAAAAACGTCTTATACCTCATAACCCGCAAAACCCTAATATCTACGGACAACCTAAAATTCATAATAATAAAAAAAAGATATCCCTCTTAGACCTATAGTTAGTGCTATAGGATCCCCCACTTATGCCCCTGCTCGGTTCCTAGCGGATAAACTTCAATCATCGATTGGGAAAACTTCTTCATTTATCAAAGACTCCACTGATTTCGTCCAAAAAACTCATAATCTTCACCTTGATTAACAGGACATCATGGTAAGCTTTGATGTGATCTCCTTATTCACCAAAATTCTGATTCATGAAGCCCCTGACCTTATCTCCAAATTGGTTGACTCCAAAACCCTTAATCTTATTGAAATCAACATTACCTCCACTTTCTTCACCTTCAAAGGAATCTACTATGAACAAACAAAAGGCAAAGTCATGGGGTCATCCTTATCCCCTGTAACATCCCCACTATAATCCCCAATTTAATTAATGCATAATCTAGATATGAATGTGGTTGTGGCCAAGCAATGTAATATGTGGAATGTATTTTCTGAATTAATGTGATGTCAGTTGTTGGGGGATATGGACAGAGATGGGGGTTGAGTTTTCCACAAGAGAAAAGTGTCTAAGAGGGGTCGAAAAGGGAAATTAATTATGGGTATTACTTCAACCCATTTCCCTTAATTTTATTATCATTTGGGATAACTTCTATTTTTTTGTTTCAGTGTATGAGAGCCCAATCATTAAACTCGTGTAAGAGGGGGGGTGTGAGAGTCACATCCCATATTTATTGGGGAGCATGGAGCTGACATACAATCAACATTGGGCGGAGTGAGTAGCCAACTGTCTTGGGAAAATAGAGGAAATTCATATGGGGAGAACAAACAATTTTTCGCATTCATTTTTACATGAACGACAAGGAGAGAGCAGGAAAGAAGAGCATTGGAGCTAGACCAAGAAGGTTGGGCTAATTATGGAACATGTTGGAGCATTCTAGAGCGTTCTAGAGATAAATATTGAAGATCTAGGTTGTTGGGCCTGAAGAGTGAACTCTTGTGTGAGTTTCATTGTAACAGCAAGTGTTGTTATTGTTTTTCCTAGTAGTTTTCTTGGCAATGAGTTGCTTTGATTTCTCAACAAAGCGATTCTTGGTTACTTGTACCAAAGAGACCTTGATAAACTAATGGGACGCCTGACAGAGTAAGATCAATGAAGGGGTGCATTCCTTGGGTTGGACAGGTCAAGAGGAAGAGAGTTGGAGGAAATTTGGGATAGTTGTAGGAGAATCCCAGTGGGTTGTGGGATATTGAGTTGTGAGAGGAACCCTTCTCTTGTGGATTCTTAGCCCCATCTCGGGGGTGACTTGTTGTTAAGATTTGGAACAACAATTCTATAGTTGAGTGGAACGTCCTTGCCAAGAAATGGTTGCACAAACGTTTTGAAAGATAAATGTTTATCTAATTTTTGAGTTTTCTTATATGTTTCATGGTTGTGCATGAGAATGGTTTTATGTGATATCGTAGATGATTTATTAATTGAATTCATGTTCATTTAGAATGTTGTCGATACATTTAATTAAGGGTATCGTAATATAGTTAAATCTATGTATAATTTGTAGTTAGTAAGCTACAAGAATTGAGTTAGCAGAATTTTTTTTATTTTTATGTGTATTCTGCATAGTAATGTTCCTCAGTTAAGCTATGGAACATTACATCCTCAGTAGTCATCAATACGTTTATGGAACATTTTGAGGATTTAACCTGAAACAACTTCCACCTCAAGCCAAAATGTTGGTTTCGATTTGTTGACGGTATCTTTTTCATCTGACCTCATGGCCATAACTCCCTAAATTCTTTCTTTAACCACCTTAATAGAATTTCTCCCCACATCCAATTTACTATGGAAATCCAAAAGGAAAACTCCCTTCCATTCTTAGATATTTTCATCTCTCGTCAACTAGATGGTACCCTTATGCACCAAGTTTACAGAAAAAATACCCACATTGATAGATACCTCCATGTCCAGTCTCACTACCACCTAGCCCAAAAATATGTCGTCCTTAAAAAAATTGTTACTCGGGGCATCTAAATCTGAGTGCCTCACCTCCTTGAGAAATAAAAATCCCACCTCACCAGCGCTCTTCTAACTAATGGATGCATTATCTCCCAAATTAAAAATCTTTTCTCTCTACCCTTCATTCTAAATCTAAAAACTCTCATTCCTCCACCCCACCTCTTTCTCTTATTTCTCTTCCCTACATCTATGGCATCATTGACCATATATAAAATATCTTATCCAAAAAGAATATTAAAACCCTATAAAATCCTCAAACATTTCTTTAGAAGTGCTAAGGATAAATCCAATCCTATGCTAGGCCAAGGGGTTTACCAAATCCCCTGCTCTTGTGGAATATCCTACATTGGCCAAACCGGTATAACTTTCAAAGTCTATCTCAAAGAACATATAGTTGACATTGTTGACAACCGTACATCCAAATCAACTATTGTTGGACACTCCCACAACTCTAAACACCTTATTTGCTTTGACCAAACCAAAATTCTTGCTTCATCCCCCTTTTATTCCATTCATATAATTCAAGAAGTCCTTGAAATTGAAAAACATCCTAATAATTTCAATAAGATGGCTACAAGCTTAGCCAGTCTTGGAAACCTACAATCCATCATCTAAGTCATTAAACCTTTCCCTCCATCTTTTCTTCCCTTGACTACTAGTTGCTTCACTATTTTTCTTTTCCTCTTTCTCTTCAGTCTTACTCTCTCCCTCTTCAATCCTATTGTCTCATTTTTATTATTCTTCATCCCCTTCCTTCAATCCTATTGACCTAACCCCTTTTTAATCTTTACTTTTTTTACTATATTACCGTTCCTCCCTTTTATTGTAAAAATATCTTATTTTATGGTTTTCTTATGACTATGATATCCTATTTTTAGGTTTTTCTTATGACTATATGTTTGCAATAAGTGTTATCTATTTAAAGTGACAAGTATGTTATGGGCCATCTTGTAGAAAATCAGCAACAAAAGACCACTAACTCACATAGGGCTTTTGTCAAACACTTAGTAAACACAGATTTATGTCTTAAATGAACTTTGATATGTAATAACCCACATTAAGCTATATCATAAGCAGAAACACACATTACTAAGCAAGTAGTAGCGAAAAATAACAATGAACCACAGTCACAAAACACATGTGCACGCCCAGATTTTGGCAATCATCCAAGGAAAACCCCTGAATGGGGAAACCCACCCATAGAGATTTATTATCAACTTCGGGAAGTACAAAAGTTACAGCAATAATGCATTTGGCGGCAAGAGAAACACTTACATACACCTACAATTGTCCCAAAATATCTACCTTGAAAATTGTGCCCAAAAGTCTATACTTCCTGTATGGCCCTACAGAGAATCAACGCCTCGAAAACAGTTTCAAGTTGTTGTTGTACGGTCTGATCAGTAAGGTTGTCCTACAGTAAGAAAAATCACTTTTATGCTTTGATTTCCATGCCAAAAAAACCTCTAAAATCATGCCCACTTTCCTATTGTACGACATGTATGGATCTTTGCAGTACGGCCTCTCACTCAACAGTGAACTTCAACAACTTCACACATAAATTTATCCTTGGGATTTGTGCCCAAGCTCTCTTGGAAATCATGCCAAATCTATTGCATTCACTTTTCTTCCATCTCTCTCTCAAATCTCTCTTGACTTGTCTTGCACACTACCATAGGCTTACTCTTATAACCGAAAATGACTTTTCACCTTCCCCATCCCTAAATCCAATGGCCATGATCCAATCTTTCCTTTACAAGATCTAGGGACATGATTCATTCCCTTCAAAATAAATCACTTACATTTATTAAAGTCATTTTCCACTTTATGACATAAGTGCACTTTATGACATAAAGTCATTTTAATAAAATATTAGAAGGTCACTTTTAATAAAAAACACTTTAATAAAAGAGTCACTTTATTACAACTTTATAAAACGCCTATTATAAAGTGAAGTGCCTAGTAGTGCAAATGCAAGGTCACTTTCGCATACAATACAAAACATGTGGAGTACCTCTTGAGCTATAAAAGATAGCACTACCTCTTAGCGAGGGTGGTAGTCATTTCCATCACCATCAACTGGTCATGTCCTCATGTCCATCACATTGTACGCAGTAGGAGCTCCCACTGAACATGGAGCCAACCTCAACACTTGCACATAAATCGAACTTGAAGACGTCCTCCTAGAAACCACTCTGAACCCTGAGCTTCTAGGAGAATCCACTCCACCCTGAGCTTCTATCCACTCACACCGGCTAAGCCTCCTTCCGACGTGTTTTTCCTGAGATTGATTCTAAGGCTCAAAGAATAATGTTAGGCATCAAAGATTTTAAATGAAATGTTTTTATAAGTGCTTTCTTCTACCTTTGGTTTTCTAAGAAATAATCTTTAAATGAAATTTGTGATAAGACAGTACATAGGTTGTATCTCGTTATCTGAGTCGTAATTTTAATTTAAAAATGATATAGAAATTATTTACAAAACTGTTAAAACAAATCCAGGTATCAATTACAGATAAGTCGCACCTTGTTTGCAGTAGAATAAATGTAGAAGATGTACCCTTGAAAGGAGATTAAGAATGCAACAATTCACACAGATCACGGGTCTTTTTTTACTCACAGTAATAACAGAGGAAAAATTGTTACTGAATGAACTTCTAATATATTATGATCACAGTAGACGTATTACTAAATTGTAATCATTCACTCTTCAAGAACTACAGAAAGAAATTCATAATATATGGAAACAAAGAGGAAGCACATAACTCAAATGGAACGAAACTTAGAATATCTAATTGCACTTGTATTAATATTCAAAAATTTCTTTCTTTTACATTAGGCTAGAAGCATCCAACATTGGGCTAGAAGCCGCCATGAATAGATCTAAGATCTATCTCTTTATACAAAAATAGTCTCAACTAAAAGTAGTTGGACTTTCCACAATATCTTCTCTAAATATAGAATACAATACAAATGGAAAAACAGAATGCAGATATTGTTGAGTTATGGTTTGATGTGTTGGTGCTTCGTATGCTCCTTCATTTCCTTTGTGTGGTGACATAATCCTCACGGAAATGAAATTAACCTTCCTGTAACAAGAGAAGTCTAAAAGCTCTTAATTACCGAATGAAAATTTCTAATTGCAAATGGAAAAACGATTTGAAATGTTTTATTCATAAAATCTATCAATCTTCGTATTGATTTATTGGCAGAGAGATTATTAAAAATCTAATGGAATTTATTACCTGGAAAATCATGATATTTACTTAAATCGTTAATTTCAGCCAATCATAAATGTCATTAATACTTCGGCGGTTCGACGTTTGGAGGTTTTGAATGAAGGATGATAGAAATATTGCGAAGACCGAATTCCCAGAGAAGTTTATCTCTAATTAATCATTTTTATGTTTTAATTAATCATGCTTAAAAAATTGTATTAGCCTTAATTACTTCGAAAGTTCGACGTTTGGGGGTTTTGGATGTAGCATGATAGAAATCCTTTGAACGTCGAATTCTCGGAGTAAACTTTCGAACCATTATAAATATTTCAGGGCTTCGGAACTACGGAGCTCCAGAGCTCCAGGAGTTCATTTGTTTAAAAGTGTGGTTCGTACTTCAGCGGTTTGGCGTTCAGGAGTTTTGGATGTAGGATGATAGAAATCCTCCAAAGGTCGAATTCGCAAAGTAATTAATTAATACTTAATCATGATTAATTAAAGTTGTTAACTGTTTTATTAACTCTTTGAAACACTTTTTACGTTTTTTTAATATTCAATGCTTCGGCGCTTTGATACTTTGGTGATTGTGAACTCAATCTTTTCTTAAAACTCCCGAAGGACAATCTCCTGGAATGATGTGGCAGATATGATGTCATTCTTGGTGACGTGTCAAGAAAGGAGAGGTGACACGTATCATTTGAAATGGTGCGAATCATTTGACAGTAATGTTAAAAATAAGTGCCACGTGTCGGCCCCAAAAAGATTAGAAATTATCACGAGGAACTGACTTCGGGACTTCGTGACTTCAGGGTTTCGTGACTTGGAGAATTCGGGACTCGAGGTTTTGTGACTTCATGACTTCGGTGTTTTTGTTGTTTGGATTTCTTGAAACTCTCAAAGCACAAAGCTCTGAAGTGGTCATTAAAGATTTTCTTTTAAAATTCAGGTAGCTTTTATATTCCGGAGAGCACGAGAATCGTTCAATAAACTTAGTGCAACTCATCAACGGGCAACAATGTAAGCACCTTATTAATATATAACAAGCAAGGATTTATTTTAAATTAAAAGGTAATTTCCTAAGTTTTTTGCTTTTTAGTAAAATTTTATTTATAAGAGGTAAAAACAAAAGAATAAAAGTTGAAAATTATAAGTGTTCTAACATAGGCTCTATCTAGGGATTGTGGCTACTTGTGAGGCACAAAAGAATAGTAGACCAAGTGCCTTTATTGGGTAAATGGAGTCATTATTGCTTTGCTTTTTTGAAAAACATTTTCTGGTTTTATTTAAGAATTAATCATACATAGAAAAGCGAACTCATACAAATCCAAAAACTTTAAAACATACTTAATAATTGATCTCAATTTATGCCAATAAAAAATATTATTTTAGTTAAAATTGATTT
Organism: Picea engelmannii; assembly: GCA_009831015.1. Lineage (NCBI taxonomy): Eukaryota > Viridiplantae > Streptophyta > Pinopsida > Pinales > Pinaceae > Picea > Picea engelmannii. Next base: position 19,967 of record ML824955.1, read on the forward strand.
TGTAATTGTTTAAGATAATCAAAATAATTTTAACTAAAACATCAGGCTCCGACCGACTTTGTTCGCTTCAAGGTTAAGCGGATGTAATGTATTTATTTAGGGAATCTCTAGTTGGTTCTGGATGTAAATATCACTGGAAAGAGAACTGGATAACAAAGTATGATATATAGATATGTATGACAGCCTTACAGATATCATAGATATTGCTTCACTGTCAGTGAGTCTATTCAGTACCCCGGTGAAGTTATCTACTTCTCCCATTGAATTTCCTTTTACCACTTCTATTAATGAATTTGCATTTCGTTGAGATGAGGGCAATCAATGTATGAATTTCCTTTCATCATCTCTTTTAGACAAGATGGGGGCAATCAAATTATGAATTTCCTTTCATCATTTGTCTTGTATTTTAACATTTTGAAGTGGGAGCAATCAATTTGTATGTAACATACAAGGGATGATATATGTTTAAAATCTTTAAAATGAAAAGAAGGTCTGTCAACAATTTTAAGAATACTCTGAAACTAACTTTCTTCCAATTTTCAGTACACCTTCGTCGATAGGAGAATTTTTTTGGGAATTTTAACCATTTCAGGGATAAACCTTGAGCAAGTTTGTCAGTTTAAAATCTGATATCAGAGCAAAAATTATCAAGATTAGCCTATACATACTTTTTCAATTAAAATCAAAGGAACATAAAGATTTTCGCCTAATCTTGTTTTGAAAATATGCTTTTGAGTTTTCAGAATCGGGTTGAGTCTCTTTATTTCTTTGAAGACTAAAAGGATGAGAAAAGAGAGAGAAAATTTGAAGTGGAAAGAACTTGGGGAGAGGCAAAATAACCAAATCAAGGATTCGAAGGATCTGAATCAAAAAAGTCATAATCCCACACAAGTTTGTGTATTAAGCTCGGACTTCTTTCGAGCTTATTTATTATTATTATTATTATTATTTATACCAGGGATGGCTTTAGAATTTTTTAGCATGACACTTTGAGTTATATTTTTCTACATCTCCAATTTTTAGATCAGGTGATAACATCATCATGAGAAAAAACTTCATTTGCATTTATTCCAAACAATTTTTAAATTTTATTCGGACTATAAAGAAGAATGGGAACTCGTACCTTATTTTTCTTTTGAATTTTCAACAAAGAATATTATTTATTTATCACTTGTTTTTAGAGAAATCAAAAAGACGAAAAGTTGAGTATTGAGTTTTTATTGAGCCTCATCTCTTGTTCAACAAGATCTATTGTACAAAGCACCAAGAACAGTAGACCACGCGCCTTCATCCTTCTTGGATCTAAAATCAACCCTGTCAAACTCTGAACCCTGTCATTGGGCTATGGAGTCGTAATGCCTAAAAATTGAACCATATTGGATGCCAAATTGAGAACCAAACTACTAAACTCAAATAAAGCGCTGAACTAGAATGTTGAAATGAAATGTTGTTTTGGACAACTTATTTATCTACATTGGCCCTACACTAATTAGGCGAAATTCCATTGATCAAGTAATATGAAATTTCCAATGGAGCCATGCAAATAGTGGATTTCTTAACATACCTTGCTTGCTACTAAATGAAGGAATGAAAAGATAATAATTTTTTTGCAGCGAAGAATGAATAGGTAGCTTGTGCTTACTGTTGAATTTTGGTTGCACGCAAAATGCTGCAACATTTTGGACCTCTTGAAGAAATAACTCCAACCAAATAGCCACTAGATCATGAAAAGATAAATAATTTTCAAAGTCAATCAATGCCTCTTCCTGTTGGCCAAGTTATATGAAATTCCTTTGCACACTTTCTCCACTGTTGATCTTTTCTTTTTCTGGTGCAAGAATGTCACATTGAGGCTCACTAGTCTGTTGCTCGTTAGTTGCTAAAAAGGAAGGAGAGATCAACTGCTCCAGTAACCCTTCCTTATATCCTTCATTGCATGTCCAAGAATCTTCTTCATCACTGTCATACACAGGTTGATTGCTTTTACAGTGCAACTGATAATTTTCCAGTTGAACATAACTCTCTGAAGAAAAAGAAATAATTTGTTGTTCATCAACTTCAAGATCACATTCATCACAGTTATCAAAAAAAGGAGAACTATTGTATGTTTCCATGCATGCTGGGAAAGCAAACTTATCTTCTTCATCCTCTGGATACTCATCATAAATAGGATGATTATATACAATTTCTGAACTTTGATTTTCAACAACCTCCATTTCTTGATGATCTAGTAATGATGACTAAATACTAGCAACTTGATCAAAATAATAATTTAAAACAGTAGTTTGATCGTGATAGTAATTACTATGAACATTTGGTACAGTGACAAATGCACTTAGAGGATCGTTTCCATTGTCAGTATCATTACCAAAATCATATTTTCCAAGAGCTAATTGCTTATGGTCTTCAATAAGCCATTGGCCTTCGCAGAGATCTAGTCAGCAGAAGATTAATCATCGTGTCTTTGATCTGCTTGAAAGACTGGAGGGTCTGCAAGGATTTCTTCATTTTTACTTGCAATCATGTTGTCTTCGTTCTTACTGTTCTAAGAAACCTATTCTTGATTTAATTCAAAGTCTTCTTCATATAAATTTTTCTGATCTGTTTGAAGGAGTTGTTTTTCTGCAAATTCTTCTTCATATATTTGACCACAATTGCTATCATGTTCTGATTTTTCATCAGCAAACTAATTATTTTTACAATCTTGTTCTATGAAATCTAAATTGCAACAATCTTTAAAAAGAAGATCAGCTGGATAGATCCTCCTGCAATACTTACGGAAGGAAGCATGAAATTATTTTAACGATGAGATGTTGGAAGAAGGAAGATACGTGTACCAATAACGAGCATCTCCTCCCAAACTAAACATGAACAATTTCATCAAAACATATTCATGATGAATATCTAGTTATCCATAAGCTTATGAAACTCAAACAAGTGTTGTGCAAGATTATCATTTTTACCCTCTCTAAAACTAGGAAGATAATATCCCCACTATTTAATATCAGGAACAATGCTTGGAAAACCAAAAACATTTGTAAAGTCCAAAGGAGAAAACCTCGCAGCAATCCGAGCAGTGAAATAACTTGACATCTTGAAATCAGTGGAGTCGCCAGTGAATCATGTGGAGTCTTTGAACCAAGGAGTCACCACGTGAATGACCAGATCCAGTTGAATTCCTATCCCTTATTCACCATCAAGGAATAGATCTAAGATTTATCGTATCCCAGGGAAGATATAGACCTTCAAAACCATCCCCGGCAACGTCGCCAAAAAGATGTTGTTCCTGAGTATGATTCTAAGGCTCAAAGAATAATGTCAGGCATCAAAGATTTTAAATGAAATGTTTTATAAGTGATTTCTTCTACCTTCAGTTTTCTGAGAAATAATCTTTAAATGAAATTTGTGATAAGACAATACATAGGTTGTATATTGTTATCTGAGTCGTAATTTTAATTTAAAAATGATATAGAGTTTTTTTACAGAATTGTTAAAACAAATCCATGTATCAATTACAAATAAGTCTCACATTGTTTGCAGTAGAAGAAAAGTAGAAGATGTACCCTTGAAAGGAGATCAAGAATGCAACAATTCACTCAGATCACGGGTCTTGTTTTTACTCACAGTAATAACAGAGGAAAAATTGTTACTGAATGAAATTTTGATATATTATGATCACAGTAGACTTATTACTAAATTGTCTAACTCAAATTCATAAGAGATGGAAACACAGAGGAAGCACATAACTCAAATGGAATGAAACTTAGAATCTCTGACTACACTTGTATTAATATTCAAACAGTTCTCTCTTTTACATTAGGCTAGAAGCAGCCAACATTGGGCTAGAAGCCGCCATGAATAGATCTAATATATGTCTATTTATACAAAAATTGTCTCAACTAAAAGTACTTGGACTTTCCACAATATCTTCTCTAAATATAGAATACAATCTGAATGGAAAAATAGAATGCAAATATTGTTGAGTTATGGTTTGATGTGTTGGTGCTTCGTATGCTCCTTCATTTTCTTTGTGTGGCGCCATAATCCTCACGGAAATGAAATTAACCTTCCTGTAACAAGAGAAGTTTGAAAGCTCTTAATTACCGAATGAAAAATTCTAACTGCAAATGGAAAAATGATTTGAAATGTTTTATTCATAAAATCTATCAATCTTCGTATTGATTTATTAACAAAGAGATTATTAAAAATATAATGGAATTTATTACCTGGAAAATCACAATATTTACTTAAATCGTTAATTTCAGCCAATCATAAACATCATTAATACTTCAGTGGTTCGGCGTTCAGAGGTTTTGAATGAAGGATGATAGAAATATTGCAAAGACCGAATTCCTAGAGAAGTTTATCTAGAATTAATCATTTTTATGTTTTACTTAATCATGCTTAAAAAACAGTATTATCCTTATGTACTTCGGAATTTCAGCATTCGGGGGTTTTGGATGTAGCATGATAGAAATCCTCCGAAGGCCAAATTTTCAGAGTAAATGTTTGAACCGTTATAAATATTTCAGGGCTTCTAAACTCCGGAGCTCCGGGAGTTCATTTGTTTAAAAGTGTGGTTCGTACTTCGACGGTTCGGCGTTCGTGAGTTTTGGATGTAGGATGATAAAAATCCTCTGAAGTCTAAATTCGTGAAGTCATTAATTAATACTTAATCATGATTAATTAAATTTGTTAATTTTTTTATTAACTCTTTGAAACACTTTTTACTTTTTTGTAATATTCAATGCTTCGACGCTTTGATACTTCGGCGATTGTGAACTCAATCTTTGTTTAAAACTCCTGAAGGGAAATATCTCGGAGTGACGTGGCAAAGATGAATTCATTCTTGGTGATGTGTCAAGGAAGGAGAGGTGACACGTGTCATTTGAAATCGTTAGAATCATCTGACATAAATGTTAAAAATAAGTGCCACGTCTCAGCCCCAAAAAGATTAAAAGACATGTGTCCTATGACTCATCCGTAAGACCTTTTAGAAATTATCACAAGGAACTAACTTTGTTAAATTTTATGCTATTATTAGATTACTTTCAATTTACTAGATAAAAATAACATAGACAAGATCACTGAGAGAAACACAATCACAAGAGTACACAAGCATTTATCCTGGGAAACCCTCAATGGGAAGAAAACCTAGCAAAAATTCCTTAATATAGATAGCCAATACAATACCAAGATAATGAACCAGACAACAGAGAATATCCAACACTGAGCAACACGCCTCTCTCTCTTCCTTATTCCGACAACCGACAACTGCAACTTCCTTCAAAACTTGCGCACTAGATGAGTGAACTGAGTGTGTGTCTAAATGAAGCAATGGCCTCTCTTATTTATACAATTTTGGCACGTGTGGAAGTGTCTCTTCACTGGCAGGGCCGACTTCTTCTTCTGGGTGGTTATAACCACCTTTAATATATTTTGGGGCCTCTTTAATATATTCTGGGGCCGACTTCTTATTTAGCCTATTACAATAAGGGTTTGACC
>ML824955.1:26095-45115 GCA_009831015.1 Picea engelmannii
CTCCCTTCTCTTGTAGTCATCTATCTCACCCATCCACTGGGGAGGACTACTACCATAGCTTCACACCTAGTCATCCCACATGAACTAGAGAAGCTAAGATGCTAGCCTGGGCAAGACTAGACTCCCTTTCCATGATCCACGCAAGATCATGACACAAACCTCAATAACCAACTAACCATTCCACATGGTCAAGGTTTGTGTTCCAGGCTACTCAATCCTTAGCTAGAGGAGAGTTTATGCCCGCTGCCCCTTGGAGAAACATCCACATTCCTCTCTACGAGGGTGGTCACACCCCTCTCTACGAGGGTATTCTAGCATGTCCCTAGAGTATCCAAAACTCAACACTTGGACAGAGGCCAACCTTGGAAAATTTCTCATTCCCCTTCTCTACGAAGGTCTCTTCCTTCTCTACGAAGGTCTACCTATGGGATTGCTCATTCCTTCTCTACGAAGGTCTCTTCCTTCTCTATGAAGGTCTAGCTATGGGATCTAAAAGAATCTCTTATGGTCCAAAATATTTCAATGGTATAATACCATGCTACCCATCTATTGGGCACCATCCATATGCTTTCCTAACTGCACCAAATCACGATCCTCCATTTCGAACTCGGAGACATGGCTCCCTCTTGCACCAAGCTAATAGCTTCTAGTCATCATCCTTGAAGTTTTCTTCTGTAATATCCTGGGTGCCTTCTTGAATTCGAATATTTCTTTCTTTCTGTATTCATATTGGATCAACCTACTCCCTCTGCATCTATAAGAACAATATTGGAGCAACCTGTAGTTACCTGCATCTCATCCACTATATCTGAGTATCCATCTTTTTCTTCATCTTGAATATTTTTGTTCTGCATCTTTAGGAGCCTCATGCTCCTATATGAATATCGGATATTGTCTGGTCTTCATTGAATGTCACCATATCATACGTCCTTCTCGTGTTGTCTAGCTCCTGCAATTCACGGCATAAGTTCTTTCTTCTGAGACTTGTAAACTTACTTACAATATGCTTTCTTTGTCACTCTCATGAGTGATCATACATGAAATAAATATGTTATCTCTTTATTCATCCTCTTCTTTGATACTTCCTTCATAAGTCTACATAGACACTGAAATAAAACGAGGTTAATTAACATTCTCACAAAAATCTAACTTCTAATGATAAAGTATTGAAGTAAACAAGATACTAGAAATAAACATGAATAATTATCTTTTGTTTCTGTGTGGGGAGGCTCCACGAACTCCACCATTTTATATCTTTCTTCAAATCAACTATCTTCAACTTAAAGTGCATAATCCTTAATTTCTGCTAAAGCTTTCTTTGAGGGGGAAGATTCCTCTTCCTCTACCACATGTGCTTGATGCTTTATTTTCCCTTTTCCTTGAGGACAGTCATAGGAAAAGTGTCCCAACTTTTGACAGTTGCAGCATCTGATCTTTGAAACATCTTTCTTCTTGTCTGGAACTCTTACGAAGTTAGCTTCTTTATTGTTCCTTCTGAAGGAACTTCTTTTTTTCTTTTGAACTGTAAGAGCTTCCTCTTCGTCAACAATTAATCTCTTTTGTTGGTCTGCAAGTCTAGATTCTTCATGTGTGCAATCTGCCCATAACTTATCAAACTTGGGTAACTTGTTTCTTGCACACACTCCTTGTACAAAAAGAATCCAAAATGTTGGAAACCCATTTAGGGTTGTGGTTACAAGCTCTTTCTCACTAATTACATCTCCAATAGCTGCAAGCTGATCTCTGATCTGAGAAACTCTCATAAGATAGGATGTGACAGATTCTGAGTTTTCCATCTTCATATTACGAAGCTAATTTCTTAAGGTAAGATTCTGGCTAATGTCTTTGCTTTCATATAACCTGTTGAGTGATTCATACACTTGCCTTGTTGTCTATAGTTCGGATATATGAGGGATCAAGTGATACTTTACTGAATCTGACACGATTCTCTTTGCTTTCTTTTCATTCTTATTATGCTTGGTCTTTTGCTCTACTTCATCTGGTTCCAGTACACCTACTGTAACATGTTCTAGGTGATCATTCTCGTCTAGAATCATCTGCAACCTATGCTTCCAAGATCTGAAGCTTCTAGATCCTTCCAGCATGTCCTCTACCCTCATGCTAGTATCCATTGTTTCTTGTAGTAGAAACCCTAGCCCTTCGGGCTATAGAAATAATAAAAAATCAATTTTCTTGGATCTAAAAACTGAACTCACCAAAAGATGCGTTGGACTAAGGTGAGTATCCTAGTGTGTTTAGATTTCAGAAAATCCAACTTTTACCCCTCCAAACTTGATCTATGGATTTCTGGACTGGTGCTTCTAGTTTTCTGGTACTTCTGGTACACTGGTACTTATTGTTTTCTAGTACTTTATGAAAACTAGGGTTTCTCTTTCTGGGAGATCTAGCCACTGAAAAAGTGCGCTAGGGAAGCCAAAATGTTTCTTGAGGTAGGGTGCACCTTTCTAGATGGATTTGGGGCTGAAAACCTTCTTCAATAAAAATCCCTAATTTTCATGTACAGCAACAATGATGTTTTTTCTTTTTCACTATGAAAGGTGCTCTCTTTAGCTTAGCTCTAATACCATGTTAAAGTTTATGCTATTATTAGGTTACTTTCAATTTACTAGATAACAATAACATATACAGGATCACTGAGAGAAACACAATCCCAAGAGTACACAAGCATTTATCCTGGGAAACCCTCAAGGAGGAGAAAACCCAACAAAACTTCCTTAATATAGTTAGCCAATACAATGCCAAGATAATGAACCAAATAACAGAGAATATCCAACACTAAGCAACACTCCTCTCTCTCTTCCTTCTTCTGGCAACCGACAACTGCAGTGTCCTTCAAAACTTGCGCACTAGATGAGTGAACCGAGTGTGTGTCTAAATGAAGCACCGGCCTCTCTTATTTATACAATTATGGCACGTGTGGAAGTGTCTCTTCACTAGCAGGGCCGACTTCTTCTTCTGGGTGGTTATAACCACCTTTAATATATTATGGGGCATCTTTAATATATTATGGGGCCGACTTCTTATTTATCCTATTACAATAAGGGTTTGACCAATCCGCAAAAGGGGATTTGGTCATTTACAATACCCAACATGATCAATCCACAAAAGGGGATTGATCTAATCACTAATAAATATATTTTGTCTTTATCCACAAAAGGGGATAAGAATATTCTTTGCAGTTACACAATAATTTAACACTCCCTCTTAACAAAAAGGATATTCTTTATCTTTTGGCAGGTCATTGGATGTCGATATCAACTAGGTAGCAACATCCACTGGATAACATCATCAACTAGGTAACATCATCAACTGGTAACATCATCAACTAGATAACATCATCGACTGGGTAACATTATTAACTAGATAACTGGAGGCATCCACTTGGTCATCTGGCATCATGATCACTGACTGGCATATCTATAAATCATCGAAAGTTTTGTTCTCTTTATCTTCGCGCAGAAGATACTCTTTCCTTCTTTCGTCTTCACGCATAAGATACTTATTTCTTATCTTCACATAGAAGATATCCTATGAGTTTTTCCATTCCTTTTATGTTCTCCCTTCTCTTGTAGTCATCTATCTCACCCATCCACTGGGGAGGACTACTACCATAGCTTCACACCTAGTCATCCCACATGAACTAGAAAAGCTAAGATGCTATCTTGGGCAAGACTAGACTCCCTTTCCATGATCCACACAGGATCATGACACAAACCTCAATAGCCAACTATCCATTCCACATGGTCAAGGTTTGTGTTCCAGGCTACTCAATCCTTGGCTAGAGGAGAGTATCTTCCCACTGCCCCTTGGAGAAACATCCAATTTCCTCTCTACAAGGGTGGTCACACCCCTCTCTACGAGGGTATTCTAGCATGTCCCTAGAGTATCCAAAACCCAACACTTGGAAAGAGGCCAACCTTGGCAAATTTCTCATTCCCCTTCTCTACAAAGGTCTACCTGTGGGATTGCTCATTCCTTCTCTACGAAGGTCTCTTCCTTCTCTAAGAAGGTCTAGCTATGTGATCTAAAAGAATCTCTTATGGTCCAAAATCTTTCAATGGTATAATACCATGCTACCCATCTGTTGGGCACCATCCATCTGCTTTCCTAACTGCACCAAATCACAATCCTCCATTTCGAACTCGGAGACATGGCTCCCTCTTGCACCAAGCTAATAGCTTCTAGTCATCATCCTTGAAGTTTTCTTCTGTAATATCCTGGGCGCCTTCTTGAGTTCGAATATTTCTTTCTTTCTGTATTCATACTGGATCAACCTGCTCCCTCTGCATCTAAAAGAATGGTACTGGAGCAACCTATAGTTACCTGCATCTCATCCACTATATCTGAGTATCCATCTTTTTCTTCATCTTGAATATTTTTGTTCTGCATCTTTAGGAGCCTCCTGCTTCTATATGAATATCGGATATTGTCTGGTCTTCATTGAATGTCACCATATCATACGTCCTTCTCATGTTGTCTAACTCCTGCAATTCATGGCATAAGTTCTTTCTTTCGAGACTTGTAAACTTACTTACAGTATGCTTTCTTTGTCACTCTCATGAGTGATCATACATGAAATAAATATGTTATCTCTTTCTTCATCCTCTTCTTTGATACTTCCTTCATAAGTTTGCATAGACACTGAAATAAAACGAGGTTAATTAACATTCTCACAAAAATCTAACTTCTAATGATAAAGTATTGAAGTAAACAAGATACTAGAAATAAACATGAATACTTATCTTTTGTTTTTGTGTGGGGAGGCTCCACGGACTCCACCATTTGCTATCTTTCTTCAAATCAACTATCTTCAACTTAAAGTGCATAATCCTTAATTTCTGCTAAATCTTTCTTTGAGGGAGGAGATTCCTCTTCCTCTGCCACATGTGCTTGATGCTTTCTTTTCCCTTTTCCTTGAGGACAGTCATAGGAAAAGTCTTCCAACTTTTGACAGTTGTAGAATCTGATCTTTGAAACATCTTTCTTCTTGTCTGGAACTCTTACGGAGTTAGATTCTTTATTGTTCCTTCTGAAGGAAATTCTTTTGTTCTTTTGAATTGTAAGAGCTTCCTCTTCGTCAACAATTAATCTCTTTTGTTGGTCTGGAAGTCTAGATTCTTCGTGTGTGCAATCTGCCCATAACTTATCAAACTTGGGTAACTTGCTTCTTGCACACAATCCTTGTACAAAAGGAATCCAAAATGTTGGAAACCCATTTAGGGTTGTGGTTACAAGCTCCTTGTCACTAATGACATCTCCAATAGCTGCAAGCTGATCTCTGATCTGAGAAACTCTCATAAGATAGGATGTGACGGATTCTGAGTTTTCCATCTTCATATTACGAAGTTGATTTCTTAAGGTAAGATTCTGGCTGATGTCTTTGCTTTCATATAACCTGTTGAGTGATTCATACATTTGCCTTGTTGTTTATAGTTCGGATATATGAGGGATCAAGTGATCCTTTACTGAATCTGACACGATTCTCTTTGCTTTATTTTCATTCTTCTTATGCTTGGTCTTTTGCTCTGCTTCATCTGGTTCCGGTACACCTACTGTAACATGTTCTAGGAGATCATTCTCATCTAGAATCATCTGCAACCTATGCATCCAAGATCTGAAGTTTCTAGATCCTTCCAGCCTATCTTCTACCCTCATGTTGGTAGCCATTGTTTCTTGCAGTAGAAACCCTAGCCCTTCAGGCTATAGAAATAATAAAAAATCAAATTTCTTGGATCTGAAAACTGAACTCACCAAAAGATGTGATGGACTGAGGCGAGTAGCCTGGTGTGTTTAGATTTCAGAAAATCCAACTTTTACCCCTCCAAACTTGATCTGTGGATTTCTGGACTGGTGCTTCTGGTTTTCTAGTACTTCTGGTTTTCTGGTACTTTTGGTACACTAGTACACTGGTACTTCTAGTTTTCTAGTACTTTGTGAAAACTAGGGTTTCACTTTCCGGGAGATCTAGCCACTGAAAAAGTGCGCTGAGGATGCCAAAATGTTCCTTGAGGTAGGGCGCACCTTTCTAGATGGATTTGGAGCTGAAAACCTTCTTCAATAAAAAGCCCTAGTTTTCATGTATGGCAACAGTGACGTTTTTTCTTTTTCACTGTGAAAGATGCTCTCTTCAGCTTAGCTCTGATACCATGTTAAATTTTATTCTATTATTAGGTTAGTTTCAATTTACTAGATAACAATAGCATAGACAGGATCACTGAGAGAAACACAATCACAAGAGTACACAAGCATTTATTCTGGGAAACCCTCAAGGGGAAGAAAACCCAACAAAACTTCCTTAATATAGATAGCCAATACAATTCCAAGATAATGAACCAGACAACAGAGAATATCCAACACTGAGCAACACACCTCTCTCTCTTCCTTCTTCCGGCAAACGACAACTGCATCTTCCTTCAAAACTTGTGCACTAGATGAATGAACTGAGTGTGTGTCTAAATGAGGCACTAGCCTCTCTTATTTACACAATTCTGGCACGTGTGGAAGTGTCTCTTCACTAGCAGGGATGACTTCTTCTTCTGGGTGGTTATAACCACCTTTAATATATTATGGGGCCGACTTCTTATTTATCCTATTACAATAAGGGTTTGAACAATCCGCAAAAGGGGATTTGGTCATTTACAATACCCGACATGATCAATCCACAAAAGGGGATTGATCTAATCAATAATAAATATATTTTATCTTTATCCACAAAAGGGGATAAGAATATTCTTTGCAGTTACACAATATTTTAATAGACTTCGGGGTTTCATGACTTCGGGATTTCAGGACTCGGGGTTTCGGGACTTCAGGACTTCGGGACTTCGGAGTTTTTGTTGTTTAGATTTCTTGAAACTCCTGAAGTGTGAAGCTCTAAAGTGACTGTTAAATATTTTCTTTTAAAATTCAAGTAGATTTTATATTCTGGAGAGCAAGAGAACCGTTCGATCAACTTAGTGCAACTCATTGACGGGTGACAATGTAAGCACCTTATTAACGTATAACGAGCAAGGATTTATTTTAAATTAAAAGGTAATTTCTTATTTTTTTTGCTTTTTAGTAAAAAATTATTTCTAAGAGGTAAAAACAAAAGAATAAAAGTTGAAAATTATAAGTGTTCTAGCACGACACTCAAAAGAGACTCCCTCTCTTCCCCCAGATTTCGAGATTGAATCCTTGGGCCCAATGCAATCTCAGGAGCCTCATGTTCCTCATCTGACTCTGAATCTCCAACTGTAGGTTGTCCTCACACAATGTACAACCTATTAATCCAATCACCAATCAATTGTGGCTCGACCAGGTCCTCTCCCTCTCTGTAGATAAAGACATTTCCACTCTTGAACAATGTTTCATATCCATCATCTGCCAAGGATGACACTGAGAGTTGGTTAACCCTCAGCCCTAGAACAAACAAAACTCTATCAACCACTAGGAGTTCTCCAAAAACGAGCTGGAATCTGACACTTCCAACTCCATGTACTGCTCGTGCCATTCACCTTTCACTTTCAACTAGCCGGTCTGGAGCTGTCTCTGTGATATTGAGGAATATATGTCATATTCATGCCATATGACATGAGGCTCCACTGTCAGTGATCCATCTACTATCACGCACAAATCCAGCACTCCTAACACTTGACACGAGAGTGACCAATGAGAATTCCTTCTCAAACTTATCTGAAAAGTCCTCTATTGTTGTTGTTGTTGCTGCAATTGGCCCCTCCTTCTCCTTTCTCTTATTCTTCCTCATCGAACACTAGGCTGCAAGGTGTCCATATTGGTTACAAATGAAACATCTGAGTTTGCTCAAATATTTCCTGGACCTCCCATGCTTCTTATTTTTTCTCTTTGTCGCAAGAGAAACATTCTCTTCATCAGCTCCATCTCCCTTCTATCCACTGCTCTGAGATCCTTCTCGGATATCCTCCTGATTGAAATCATCCCACATTCTACTCTAGTTTGTTAAATGTTCCTGACCCACCACATACTTCACGAAGACTTCCCATTCCTTAGTGAAGCCTTTCAAGTCTATCCTCACCAACTCTGAATCTGAAATGATCTCCCCAACTACAACCAACTCATATTGCACTTGTTCTACCTGAGTAAGATAGGATGCCACACTCTCGCCCTTATCCATCTTAGTATCATACAGATTGTCCTTTAAGGCCATCTTCTGGTTCTCATTCTTCACCTCATACAAGTTTTTCAGTGTCTCCCACATCTCATAAGTTTTCTTCTTCTCAGCTAAGTGTGGGAGAAGTGAGTCTTTCACTCCATCCAGAATAAGCCTCTAAGATTTGGCTTAATTTCCCTCATGTACATCCAAAGAAATAGGGTATGTTGTGGGAACAACTACTATAGATTTGAAAAATATCCAAAGTTTGTTCTCCCTCAGAATCGTTGACATTCTGACTTTCCATTGCGAGTAGTTGGAAATCTCTTCCAACCGGTCCTCATATTTGATGCAAGCAGTCACTTCTTCTCAAGTGTTCAATAGAAAACAAACAACCAAGTTTCCCCCTTCAAATCCCTGCCAAAATAGCATTGCTCACTGTAACTCAGAGCACCTGCTCTGGTACCATGTAGAAAATCAGCAACAAAAGCACACTAACTCACATAGGGATTTTTTCAAACACTTAGTAAACACAAAATTGTGTCTTAAGTGAACTTTGATATGTAATAACCCACATTCGGCTATATCATAAGCAAAAACACACATTATTAAGAAAGCAGCATATGAAAATAACAATGAACAACAGATATAAAACACATGTGCACACCCAGATTTTGGCAACCAGCCAGGGAAAACCCCAGAATGGGGAAACCCACCAAGAGAGATTTATTATCATCTTCAAGAAGTAAAAAAGTTACAACAATAATAAATTTGGCAGTAAGAGAAACACTTACAGACACCTGCAACTATCCCAAAATATTTGCCTTAAAAATCGTTCCCAAAATTTTGTACTGCCTGTAGCGCCCTATTGAGAATCGGCACCTCAAAAATAGTGTCAAAGTGTTGTCGTACGGTCTAATTAGTAAGGATGTTCTGCAGCAAGAAAAATCCACTTTTCTGCTTCGATTTTCGTGTCAAAAACAACCTCAAAAATTGTGCCAACTTTCCTATTGTACGACCTATATGGATCTGTACAGTACAGCCTCTCACTCAGCAGCGAACTTCAACGACTTCACACAGAAATTTCTCCTTGGGATTTGTGCCCAAGCTTTCTTGGAAATCGTGTCAAATCTATTGCATTCACTTTTCTTCCATCTCTCTCTCAAATATCTCTTGACTTGTCTTGCACACTATTCTAGGCTTACTCTTATAACTGAAAATAACTTTTCACCTTCCTCATCCCTAAATCCGATGGCCAATATCTAACCTTGTCTTTACAAGATCAAGGGACATGATTCATTCCCTCCAAAATAAATCACTTACATTTATTAAAGTTTTTTTCCACTTTATGACATAAGTTCATTTTATGACATAAAATGGCTTTAATAAAATATTAGAAGGTCACTTTTACAAAAAAACACTTTATTACAACTTTATAAAACGCCTATTACAAAATCAAGTGCCTAGTAGTGCAAATGCAGGGTCACTTCCGCATACAACACAAAACATGTAGAGTGCCTCATAAGCTATAAAAGCTAACACATATGCCATGTCTATGTCTATGAGTTCATTAATCCCTCACTTTCGTCGCCCATAAGTTTTATCGAAGTTCATGATGCATTGTCATATGCCTCCCAAATCACTGCAAGAAAAATGGAGCATAATTAGTGAAGGTAGTTACCTTATTGAAGACCCTAAGAGTATTCCTTAAGTCCATTTAGTACAATAATTTAAAGTTTGTACATAAGGTGTCTAAAATGCATACATTCTCGAAACCAATTCATTGAACCTCCTCTTGATCACCTGTAAATCAAGAAATCCCAAGAGAGGAAGGTGGTCTGCTAAAATGCATACATTCTTGGAACCAAGTCATTGAACCTCCTCTTGATCACCTGCAAATCAAGAAATCCCAAGAGAGGAAGGTGTTCTGCCCAATTGAAGATCCCCAAGATATCATATCCCCTCTTTCACCATTGAATCCATCTCTTAAGACTCGGAGTCCCCACAACCAAAGATATAACTCCTCCCAAAAACAGACCCTGTGATGTTATTCAGCGAAATTTTCTGTGAAATCCCATAGAATTTAACAGAAGAATTGAGTTGTGATGAAGCCCCCCTACTCTCCCATGGGCTACGTGACCTCTCGTTCAAGGATCTTTGATTCTCTGAGCCAAATTGTCTCTCTGAAACCTTGATGGTCTCACTTTGTAATTAAACACAGGACCTTTAGGCTTTTTGGTGCAGGTTCTATGACACCGCAACCTCTCCCTTCGCGTTGTTGAACTATCAAGTTTCAGGCGCTAGCTCCTTTTTCCATTAGCCCCTTCTTGGATGTGACCTCGGGCTATGACCTCTCGTAAGCACGTGATTGTGGGGTGGAAAAAAGTGGTTTGATGCCACGTTGTTTTTCTCCCCGTAATTCACCACCAATCGCCACGTATCCCTTTGGAAATATCATGGTTACGATTGCGGCCCTCTCTTGTATTTTTAAATTCTAAGCACTTTATGTCCCCGCAATGAAGCGTGACTGTTAATCTTGTGATATCGTTCAGTGCCTCTTGACCGACAGCTGAGATCTGCCTCCTTTCCTTCCTTCTCTCTGGAGCACGCTCTCCCAGACTTCCATGATCTGTCAACGCGTGTCCCTTTCAAATCAACGGTCGTGATTTGTTTCAGCAATTCATGCTTCGGGAGTTTCAAACTCTCCACCCTTGTTTCCTCCGAAGTGGCTATCTTCTGAAGTGGAAGATCTGTTGACACTTGTCCTCAGCAAACAGATGGCTCAGATAAACTTCAGCTCTCCAACCTTCGAGAGTTCTTGTTCAACACACTCATTTTTCTCCCGTAGTGACTTTCTCTAAAATGGCAGATCTTCTGCCACGCGTCCTCCCCAAATTAATGTCTCTATTTCACTTCGTCTATTTAGGCTTCGGGAGTTTCAAACTCATGTGCACTCGTTCCTCCCAAAGTGCTTTCACTCGAAGACAATGGATTTCTGTCGCGTTTCCTTCTGAATCAGACGACTACAATTCACTTCAGCGGTCTTCTCTCCTGTAAGAACCAAGAGACTTAAAGCTCGCACACCTTGACCATATCCAACGATCTGGAATGATCCCGCTACCTCCTGGACGGATCTTGACCGGTAACACATGAAATCTTCAGAGCTTCACTCCTTTTGAATATTTCTCCTCGCTATCCCTTTTGATCTTGATTCCTTTGAGGATTTTTATCTCCCATGCACTCCTTACATTTCTGGGATCTCGACAAACTCAAATTGAAGTATTTCTTCGAAATAAATTATTCCCGCACTCCTTGCGCTTATTTGTTTTGTTTCTTCGACACTTAGTCGCTCCTTGATTCTGTGCACTCCTTACACTTAGTCCAAGTTCTCGTCGTTTCTTCTGAACTCCTCTGAGTCATTTCAAGACTCTGTCGACGCACTCCTTGTGTACGATATGCACTCCTTGTGTATGATATGCACTCCTTGCATACGAGTTCTCAAAAGAGAAACGATTGAAACTTATCCAGTTTGTCACAAATTCATATGATCAATCATAGACAATCATACATAAAAAAAAATGAAATAAAACGCATACATAATATATCATTCACTCAATCACACATCAAAATGAACATTGTCCAAGGAATTGAAACAATTATGTATGTTCTATTCATCCATAAAATAAATTACATAGTATTACAGATCTTCACTGCACCTTTCTTCCTATCTGCTACTCTCTTCTACTCTACTCTCTACTCTGCTCTCTACTCTCTAATACAATACAACAATAAATCTATCTAAGGAGTGGCTCCTCGAGCTCTTCTTCAGCATGTCTTCAACCTATCCTATCAGTTTCTAGTGGTTACCTACTTTGTCCTATTACAATAACTATCAGTTATTACCAGACAAGGGTTGCCACTCTCTATCTGCAACTCCTTATAGTCATACAAGACTTTACAAACAAGATATATTTAAAAATGTTGTTTCCAAAATATCTCAACAACTCGTTCTGTTTCTGAGTTAAATGTTGATTTGAAAGTATGTCATGTTGAGATGTCATATCCCTGCCTCCATGCTTGCTTCTTTGACTTTGAAGGCGATGCTCCTGCATCAGGTTGTGATTGTGCCGAGAGCATAATGGACTCCAACATGTCATTTTTCAAGGCCTTCCTATGGGATTAGCAGGTAGATATTCTTCTAGCAGAGAAGAGATGTACAACAACAATTCGCTTGAGAAGTGATGTACAACAACAGTTCGCTTGAGATTTTTCAGCATTCATTATATGGAGAGAACCCAATTTCTCTATCAAACATGAGCCGATAAGTGAATTCCTTGATGGGCTAATAATTCCTTGATGGGCCTATCCTTGAAGGCCAAGTTGTTAAGGATTTCCTTATCGACTTCAAGCTAACTGCGTATGATCATGCGGGTGAAGCCCATGTTGAAGGAAATGAACTTTTGGGCACTGCAGTCTTGTACCAGGGAAGTCAAGCGACTATGTGCCAGGTCGCACATGACCATGAGGTTTCCCAATAAGGGTACCCCTCTGGAACCTGGGATTGTGGGTTTCCATTTCAAGGAGCCTCTGTCAGGAAATGCCTCCACATGAAAGCCACAAGAGTTGAACTCATGACATGGCTATCGACAAAACTGATAGAAAGAGCACCCATGTATTACAAAAAGGATTCAAAGGGAGAGATAGTAGCCACCTAGTTGTTAATAATGGAAATAGACAGGGCCAGCACCTAATTCTATATTTTATCCAAATTCCATGTTATTTTTCATTTCCACATTGGTGAGAACATGAACTACTTATTAGTTGAGTAATTCTATTGTGATCAATATACACTCCACAACAGAGTATTTAATGCTTTATATGTTGGGATATACACATTCTGATTTAAAACACCTTTAAATGTATATATCCCAACATATACATTCTTGTTTTAAAAAAATTGCAAAATTGCAGTAGATCTAGCATAATATTTCTTGTATGCAGTGTCATTGAACATTTTTTTTGTAAATTGATTTCCATTATAGACATAATCGATTTACAATACAAAGTGGCAAACAGTTATCGTAGCCGGTGAAAATGAATTCACTGGTGTTGATTTTGTAGATCTCATGTTTTTTCATGCGAAATGAGGGTATCAAGAACTCCTCACCATCTCTTCGCGAGAAGTCGTTGGACATCAATTAAAATAATAAGGAAATACATTTTCATGGATTTTCATAACTCTTATACTCTGTGTTCTTGAGATTCCATTGCACATTGATTAAAATAACTAGCATACCCCCGAAGCGAGGGAAAGGGAACGCCAAAAAAACTAAGTAACATATGTTTGTATGACCATCATAATATTTAGTGAGATAACAATCAATGAAACAAAAATAATATAGAGAAATGAATAGCGTATAATTTTTTCCAAGTATATCGTAAAAACAAAAAAAATAGATATCATCTAATTACAATTTGATATGAAAATGCAATAAAATAGTTGACAACTTCTATTATCATCATTAATCACTAATAAATACAAAACCATGTCATTGATGTTAGCAAAAACTAATTTTACATTAATTATTTGTAAGATAAATTTTATATATCTTCTCAAAAAAGGGAAGACCTAGATATTCCTCACATTATATTTTAAATATGCAATGAGTTCAAAAAATAAATATGGTCACATTATTGTGAAAATTGTAAACTTGTAAACATGAGAGTTGTCTATTTTGGCGTCAATTTAAATTCTGACATGAATTAAAGTATTGCTAGATCTTGGGAAAAATAATACTTCTTTAAATGAGATGAATTGATTTGCTAGAAATTTTTCATAGAAACAAGATGAATTGATTTGTTAGAAATTCATACTTGCTTCGGGCAACTTAGACGGGTCTCAAAATATGGCTTTTGTGTTGGCCAATTTTTCAAGGTTTACTTAGTGATTTATTAAACAGTGGTTTATTAAGTTTTTATACCCAAACATGAAAATATTTATTATTCTACTTAGTGATTTTTGTTGAGTCCAATTTCAACTCGTACTCTGAAGTCTTGTTCAATTTTGTAACCATAGTTTCTACCTATTTCCATTCACTCTAAGAAAAGCTATTATTTTTCGTCCTCTTTAGAAAAAATTGTTTTCAAAAAAATGAGAATTCATTCTATAAATTCGTATATGGTGATAAAATGCCTTACAATTTTGATCTGAATTTTCAACATTTTATTTTTTCACTTTATTATCATTGATGTTTAACTCCTTTCAATGCCATATTTTTAATTTGTAAAACATGTTAAAAAAACAGGCTCTTCCTTGTTTCATTAAGAAGAGTCAACACTTCTCATAATTTGTTGATAATATAATAAGCCCTTTTTAAAAACAAGTGTATTGGTAAAACTTGTTAAAAAAAGGCGTTGTCTAAACATTAGACTTTTTAACTATTTCAGCGGAAGCTATCCAAATAAATCTAGGTGAAATCACCAATTTTTGTTATTTAAATTGCATTTTTAATTGCATAAATGGATTAGCATTGTGGAAAACCCGTAAAAGAAAATAGACTCTTCCTTGTTTCATTAAGAAGAGTAACTATTCTCATAATTTGTTAATATAATAATCCCTTTTTAAAAAAGAAGTATTTTTAAAAACAATTTTTTAAAAATAATTATTGATTGCTCACATTTTTAAATGGATTTATTACTTTTATTAATATTTTTTATAAAATAGATATTTACATAATTATTTAATATTCACCTTGTTTACACTGCAAAAGAACATTTTCCCCTTTCCTTCAAACTCGAGCATAAGTTTTTTGCAATACAGATTCAAATAGAAGAGTAAGTTAATCATGTCCATTATCATTAAGAGTAAGTTGTATTGTGAGCTTAGAGACAACATGGACCACAACTCAAAATTACTAAGGTTCTCAGCTTACTCTTTCTCAGTGGACATTAATCATCATCATCATCATCATCATCATCATCATCATCATCATCATATTTTGTGTTCCCATACTTCTACTAAATCACTACAATGGGTACAAATATGTTTCTTGATCACAATGTTTGACTGGATAAATAATAATTTTTACCCGAGAGTTTCAAATAAATGTGAGTTTTCTAAATGTAATTCTACTTGTCATTGGAAATAGGTTTTGAAACGCATAAGATTTGTTTCATTAAATCATAATGGACCAAAAAAATATAGGCGAAAAAGCATTAAGCTTGTTAAACATTGAAAATAAACAAATATTTTGGAAACATCATATAGTTTAAACATTGAAAATAAACAAATATTTTGAAAACATCATATAGTTTGTTTTAGGATGAGAATGGTTTTTTTTTCACATAAATAAAATGCAACAAATTATATTTTATCCATAAATAATTTACATGGGTTTACAATGATCCCACTTATTAAAAAAATATATACATATATCTGGAACTTGTCGTTATATTAGTTATGTTCTATCGATTTAATATCTAATATTATAATGAATGATTGACGATAATCAAAATGTTTCATGTTCATCTTTTTTATACACAACTACTCTACACCAATAAAGGCCCAAGTCTACTATGTATTAAAAGTACTGTGGTAACACCATGACAATGACCATGACAATGACATAAGTTGTAAACGTAAGTTCAATTAGATAATACTTTTCAATTATGTGAATTTGTGTTCACTTGAACTAGTGGGAAATTTCCTTTTGAACTTGTTTATAATGCATGAAATGATCTCACTACCTTGTAAATTGATCTTTAAATGTATATGTATAAGTCCATGGTAGCCGTAAAATCATTTATTGTGCTCATTGAAAATTAAAAAATAATGTAGAACAACAAAACTTCCCTACCAATAAAAACATGAAAATAAATCTAAATACGAAACTCTCATACCAACTCTTGAATTATGAATAACTGATATGGTTTAATTATGGATAACTTCAAGCACCAACATAATGGATTCAATGTTTCAAGTACTACATAATACTGCATAGAAAAGGGACGAGCAATCGACAACACATTAGTTTGTGTTGATTGCTCCCTACATTCAATCTCTTCCTCAACAATCGACCTCCAATGAATTAAACCAAGTCTTTTAAAAAATAGATTGCATAAAGGACTAATTAAAGTTCTTTATTACACTAAAAAATCGACCTCCAATGATACACTAATTAAAGTTCTTTATAGATTATATAATACGTTGTTCTTTATAGATTGCATATGATTGATTAAAGTTATTTATAGATTTCATGATACACTAATTTTATGTCTCCCTTCATATTACGATTATTAACCACAATTTGTATTAAATGGTTGTATGTTGTATTATGGCTTCATGGTTGTTAGAATACTGAACGATTGTTCATGTGAGCGGGTAATTTCACGCCCTTTTCATAGTATGGATGGTTGGGATATTCACATGATACTCATTGCTCAAGGGTATGTTAATATTTAATTCTATTTTAAATTCTCTCAGCAAGAAACCTAATCCTTCCTGGATTTATTTACCTATACATAAAATCCACCCTGTTGGCATTTCATGCAAAGCAGTGTGGTGTTTAGGAACACCATTTAACACCATTTGTTTTTCAACAGACTAATTACAAAATCAGCCTTCTTCGCCTTCTTCGCTGCAGGGTTTGCCTTTGAGGGGGACTTGGAAAACTTGATGGACTTGGGATTCCTGGCCTTCATTGGTTTTGCAGCAGCGGACTTCTTGGTAGGCGCAACCTTCTTATGGACTCATAAAAACTCGTCCTCAAATATTCTAAATGGTTTTTGTGAAGGCAAGGACAAAGAATCATGGCATGGTTTCTGTGACTTTAAAATAGGGTGATAATGGTACATGTGAATGTAGTTCATGTTCATTTTGATTTATTAGTTGAGTCAAAAAGTAGAGGCGAGGGAGATAGCTCCGCGGGTATAAGTGTTTGTACTATTCTCTTCCTTCATGGGTTCCTATGAAGAATTTAAGATTTTTAGAGGTGGTCGGGTACAGAATGAGGATGTTGTGGCGACATGAGTCTGAGGTAGACATATATTCTTCATTTAATTTCATTTCATTTGATAGAAGATAATGTCTTTCTTATATAAGCGTGAACATTGCAGGTGCCACTCCAGTTGCGAGAGCTAAATGTCTCCTCTCCCCTTTCACACTTTCCAAAGTCCATAGGTCATCTGAAACACCTTCAAAATATTGTCATGGATGGTCTTAATGTAGGCTTCAAAACTTTGTCAGAAGAATTTTGTCATTTGTGCTCCTTGGAATACTTAGAATTAAGACGTTGTACCAGAATGATGTTGTTGTCGAATTCTTTAGTAAATTTAACAAGCTTGCAACACATCTATTTGTATGATGCTGACAATTGCAAATGCTTCCAAATTCTTTTGGAAATTTAAAGAATGTGAAGAAATTGTTTCTCCACAACTGCCCTCAATTGAAATGTTTACCCGATTCCATAGGAATGATGACCCAGCTGACAGAGATGAGATTATATAATGTTGGGATACAATCCTTACCCCAAGATCTTAAGGAGATAAAAAATCTCGATATTTTAGTAGTGGCGCGTTGTGATTCATTGGTCCACTTGAGTAAATTGGACCACCTTCAATTTTACAAAATGAGAATCCTTTATTGTGAAGATCTAGTGGAGATTGGGACATTGCCAACAACACTTACAGTACTGAATTTGAATTCATGTTGTGGATTGAGGAAAATAGGAGGGCTTTCCGATCTGAAAAAACTTCAACATTTGAACATTAGTAATTGTGTCAAGCTAGAGGAGTTGTTGAGTCTTAAGACGTTGATGTTTTTGGAGGTGATTAATTCCTTTAGATGTGACAATTTCAACCGCATCTGAGGGTTGGGGCAACTAACAAAGCTTTGAATTCTAGATATTGGTGCATCCTCTCAGAGAGTGGAGCTACCAAGTGCGGATTTGGGGGCAGTCTTGGGCTTAGAGGCAGTTTTAGTTGCGGGCTTCATAGACTTCTTTGCAGGGGCCTTCTTGACTCCCTCTCCCAGCTTGAAAGAATCCTTCACCTTAGTAAGAATGTCGACCAAAACGAGCTTCTTGATCTTCATGGAGAGCATCTTCTTGTAGGTAGGGGGAAGAACCACCTTGTGCTTCTCCTCCATGTATTTAGTGATGGCCCTAGGACCCTGAACCTCCCTTCCCCTTCAGGGTAGAGATCGCTTCTTTGATCATCTGAAAAAGCCATAATCAACAAGTTATATAACAGATCTTTCATAACAGGCCATGCTCCAATAGATTCACAGACTGAAAGCAAAGAAATGTAACACTAAAGAATTTAACCAGCTACACCTGAAAGTATGGAGGATGGGCTTGGAGCCTTGGGATATTTTTCCTTGGGAGCCTTCGCCTTCTTGGTGGCCTTGGGCTCGTCAGCCTTTGTTTCAGTAGAGGCTGCAATAAGTTCCTCGACGATGACAGTAACAACTTCCTTGGGAGCATTCTCTCTGTCGATGTATATCTAAGAGGAATGATAAGGGCGATGGTGCAGCGGGCGGTGGAGGAAGGAGGTTGGAACTATCCGGTTGCAGACAAACACACCTAGTATTTTTCGATACGTTGTAAATATATGCACGTGGAACTTGTTTATATGGTGAGGAAAAATGAAGAAAAAGCTAGAGAAAACTCCCCCTAACAAGCCCAACTAAAATTGTCAAGGAAACACATTTATATCACCTCCTTAAAAAAGCTACTTCAAATGCTAGTCCATGACTTACCTATCTTTCCTTCTATTCTATCTTAAACCTCTCACAAAAATCAACCATATATATATATATATAATCTAAGATAATTCAATATAACCTTAAACTTTTAAAACAACAATAACTTGCACTTAAATTTCTTTTTATC